>PVKC010012119.1:0-24062 GCA_004027635.1 Crocidura indochinensis
AAAAAAAATATAAAAAAAAAAAAGTCCAACCATAAGAACATCCAGTGGAAAACATTGTTAGACAGTCACCCATGTGAAGGGTCAAGCCAGGAATGACCAAAACTGGTTAGGAGTTGCAGAAGACTCAGAATTATGGGTCACATAATAGTGACTTAGGATTGTAGGTAAACTTTCCTCCTTTTTACTTGACTGAATGATTTCCTTTCACAGGTTCTGAGAAATGTGCTCAGAACTTCCTGAGTACATCAGACACATGAAACTGAAAGATGAGTGTGGATCAACTTTGCTCATTCACAAAACACCTTCCAACCTTGGAGCTCAGATCCCTAGTCTCCTCTGTTCTAAAGAGCTTTCCTATCTCTCATCTCTATGTGAATAGAGAATATATTGACACGAAGTTGCCTATCACTAAAATGTAGAATGTGCTGTTCTAAACATAGTTAATTATGTGCTGTGAGAACGAAAGACACACACACACTCACATACACACAGATCTTGTGTATTTGAGCATGTGTGTAGCAGTCTTGCATCTCTGAAATCTGATTTGAAGGGGACTCCAGGTTCCTTCTTTTGCCTCCTGCCATTCACTCATGTGTCAGTTGAGATCTGCCAGAACCTCTCTCTAATGGTTCCCAGGGCTGTACTTAGGGCCATGGAGCAAAGCCAGCCGTTTTCCATGAGGGTGCGTCACTGCAAGTCCTTTCTCTAGTAGGTCTCTGAAAGTATGACTTTGTTTTAATGTTCTGGCCCCCATTCTTTGGAAACCATTGTGAAGGGCTTTCATCATAGCATGCAGCTCTGGCCCACCCAACTTGGCATTGCATCAACGGAAATTCTGTTCCTGAATCATGAATAGTGTATTATTTCAAATAGCTCATTAACCAAACAGACTCTATAGTGATTCTCAAAGGGTCTATCAATAGCAAAATGTCACCTTGGTCTGTGTTTATTTGTAAACAGTCTCAATCTAGAAGTAAAAGAATACCTTGTATCTATTGGAATATAGGTTATATGTAAGACCCATTTATCCCCCATATCCACAATGTGCCCTGGACATAAGTCTTAGTTCATTATTCTGCACTGACCATGATCTCTTCTCTTGAATAAATTTCATTCCAGACTGTTTCCCTAGAAATTGATCTGTGTCTTAACAAAAGAATTCACTTGTTTTCTGGATGTAAGAGGAATAATATTTTTTAAATACAGCCCCATGATAAAATCCCTAGAAATAAGTCCCCACATGAGAAAAGATAAATTACATGATCCATCTACTTTATATAAGGAGGGGGCATATTATTGTTTCTAGAGATGTTAGATAAATACATAGAATTTCTTATTAATATCCAAATGATAAATATAAACACTAAAATCTAATTATGAGAAAAGATAAATTACATGATCCATCTACTTTATATAAGGAGGGGGCATATTATTGTTTCTAGAGATGTCAGATAAATACATAGAATTTCTTATTAATATCCAAATGATAAATATAAACACTAAAATCTAATTATGTATTATATAATAATATAGCTAAATTATACCTAGTCAATATTTTCACCTTAATCCTTATGTCTCTGCTCCTGGGGACAATATAAAATGCTTTATTGAAAATTAAATTGATCATTAGAGGAGGGGGAATTAAATTGATCATATTATGATGATATTGTAAAGAATACAATAATTCTGAAAATATTTCTCTGACTTTAGATACAGATTTTAAAACTTGCAGTAATATTTTGACTATATAAACTTACATTTGTGTGTGTGTGTATATATATATATATATATATATATATATATATATATATATCCTATAGTACAGAATTTGGAGGGAGGCATCCTGAGAGTGAAGAGAGTTTATTGTGTTTATTATTTTAGGTGAAATTCAGTGACCCACCTCAGCAATCATTTGGACTAAAAATAAAATGGATCTTGGAGTGTTCAACCCAGGCTATTAATTGTTGGTCAACAATGAGGTGAGCAATAAATCAGTGGAGTTAGCTCCAAGAGAAAGAATGGCTGATGGTAAAGGTGACCAGCCTGTGGCCAGGTTGCCCCACTTAGATTTGTATTGTCAATTATGGTTCCTGCTGAGCACCCGAGGCTGGAAGCAGCCTGGTCTAACTGCACCCAATATTAATGGGGTGCAGAAGCTTTACTCATCACTGGGAGATTACCGGATTATCTAGGATAACAAAAAGAAAGGTCAACGGATCAGCTGATACTTGGTCCAATTTAGGCTTTAAACTATAACAACTTCTCAGCTTTTAAACAAGTCTATCAGCAACTTTTCCCTTTCAAGGCTAAAACCATCTTTTCAAGGGCTTCTCAGAGTTTGAAGCTAATAAATTTACAAGTGTTCCTGCATCCATAATGGGGAGATATCCAAGTTTCAGTTTCCATGTCTGTAAAATCAGTATGATAATAGCTACTTCTTAAGACTGCTGAAGGACTAAAGCAGATAAATGAAGTGAAACTCATAGTACTGCCTATGAGTGACCCTTAATGAATGGTTATATCCTAACATTTTTAGTACTTGTCTTTTAATTTGATGCTTTTTTTTTTTTTTTTTTGGTTTTTGGGCCACACCAGGTGGTGCTCAGGGGATACTACTGGCTGTTTGCTCAGAAATAGCTCCTGGCAGGCACGGGGGACCATATCGGACACTGGGATTCAAACCAACTACCTTTGGTCCTGGATCAGCTGCTTGCAGGACAAACGCCACTGTGCTATCTCTCCTGGCCCTAATTTGATGCTTTTAATGTGAAACAAATTTGTGAGGTCATATTTAATTGTTTTAGATCATGCTACAAGCATTTGAACACATTCATTCCTCCACTCATTTAACCATGCATGTACCAAATCTTTATTGAATTTATTATTTTTTTTCAGACACAGCTTTAGGAACTGGAACTAAAGAAGAAAATTCAGGCAAGTTCTTCCTACCATGGAATGCATATTTATGTGGAAGAGAGCTACTAAACAGTAACAAAAGATATGTCTTATGTGAAATATCAGGAGGAAAAAAAGTGAGAGGACAGGAATGACTGGTAGAGATGGGGTTGGGTGTTTTTGGGGGTGGGGTTGGTTTTTATAAGGTGGTCAGAGAAAGACTGCAGAGATGAATGTAAGTGATGATGGGGAAGTGTCTTGAGAAAACAGTGTTCAAATATAGCAAGAACGAAGATCATGAGATATAAAGGATCAAGGGATTTTCAAGAAAAAAGGATGCCTCAAGTTCTTAAGTTTTGCTAACCAGTTTCCTTGTTGTGCTTCCTGCTTCTGCTTTTTCTATAGTCAACCTTGTAAAGAATACCAGAGCACTTTGGGGTTAGGGGTAAGCTTAAAATATGTTACATGCAGGGGCCAGAGCAGTGGTGCAAATGGTTAGGCATCTGCTTTGTGCACACTGGCCTAGGACGAACCGCGGTTTGATCCTCCAGCTTCCCATATGGTCCCCAAGCCAGGAGCAATTTCTGAGCACATAGCCATGAGTAACCCTTAAGAGTCACTGGATGTGACCAAAAAAAACCAAACCAAACCAAAACAAAAAATGTTACATGCAAATCACAACTCCATAGTGATTTCCCATCTAACTCAGAAATGATTCTACATTACTCATATGATTTTCAAGGGCCACCCAAAATAACCTGGGCCTTCCCTATGTTATACAGACCAATCTTAGCTTATTCTTCTTCAAGACGTAAAGTGAACATAAGACACAATTTCAAAGTTTTGTGGTAAAGGTGAGAAATGAAGGCCTATATCGTAGTGTTGAGAGGTAAGATCAAGTGGTTAGACCAGCAGGTATTTGAACAAAATGTTGAAAGGATCTATTGAAGGATTTATTGTGGTCACAAGCTTAATATTGTATTGGTTTCTCCAAGATGTCAGTGTTGTTAATGACTGCTCATATGTCAGGCCTCTTATTTCCCTGAAGATATTGTTTGCATGTAAAAACTAAAATACTATAAAAATTCATTTTTAAAACAAACTTTTACCACAAAATGTATTCACTAAGTGGCTTTAGAATTAAAACCAGTTCTCCAAGTTTATAATGAAACATCAGAAAGCTCTGGATGGACATTCTACAGGTATATTATTCAGGGCTCTGTGGAGAAATGAAAAGGAAATATAAATACATAAGAATAATATTTACCAGGGCTGGAGTAGTGGCACAAGCAATAGGGTATTTGACTCGCACATGCTGACCTAGGAAGGACCTTCGTTTAATCTTCTGGCATCCCATATGGTCCCCCATTCAGGAACCATTTCTGAGTGCATAGTCAGGAGTAATTCCTGAGCATCACTGGCTGTGACCCCAAAATCAAAAAAATAATATTAATTAACAATATTTCTACATTGTTCTTCAGGTGCAAACAAACGTTGGCTGAAAGAAATAGAATTATCTTATAGACGGAGCTATATGGTTTTTGGGTCACACTCTGCAGCGCTCAGGGGTTACACCTGGCTCTACACTCAGAAATCGCTCCTGGCAGGCTCAGGGGACCATATGGGATGCTGGGATTCGAACCACTGTTCTCCTGCATGCAAGGCAAATGCCCAACCTCCATGCTATCTCTCCAGCCCCTGGCTTTTTTTTTTTAACAGAGCCGTAGAACATGAATCATCTTGTTCTGCCTCATATTTCTATGTCTTCCTAAAAATTGAGACAAATAAAAAGAAATGGTACCAGGGGCAAAGTAGTTTCATGAGCATTGAGTGGAAATAAAAATGACCATACCTAAATACCTAACCCAAAGTCAATGACAATAGACTCAAGAGACCTAAATTACAACAAGCTATACACAAAAGGGACCCGTTATACTAGCAGTTCAGGGGGCTAAGGATGGACGTGTGGGAGGCATGCTGGGAACAGTGGTGAAAGGAGGTCAACACTGGTGGTGGGAATTGCTCAAGTTCATTGTCACTATGTACCTTAAATATAACTGTGAAAGACTTGCAATTAAAAAAATAAGGAAAATTTAAAAAAATTAAAAAAGTAGTATTATCTGTGAGTCTATTATAACTAGTATTAAATTTATTTCAAAAGTTGAGAATATTGGGCCAGAGTGGTAGCACAAGCAGTAAGTAAGGTGTCTGCTTTGCCAGTGCTAACCTAGGACAGACGGAAATTCAATTCCCCCCACCCCCATTCCCTGCATCCCAAGCCAAGAGCGATTTCTGAGCACATAGCCAGGAACAACCCCAAGCATCACTGGGTGTGGTCCAAACACCACAACCCCCCCTAAAAAAGATATTATACTGGCAAGCATCTCTCCTAGAAAACTTTTCAGTTCTCAAAATGCTTTCTTTCCAGGTTCCAGTATTGCTTAAATGTTACTAAATAAGCTTTACGCTGACTAGTATACTTAAATTCCTCCCATTTTCTAAAAACATACTCTTAATTCTCATTATTCAGTTCAAGAAATTGTACAATACATAATCTAAGATATAATATTGCTAAATTTTCATTTTATTTATTATTTGTCTAAATAGGATAAAATCCTACTTAGGTAACTCAAGTTTTTTTTTTTTTCTTTTTTTAACACTTGAATGGATCATGGAGCTGTGTGCCATTTACTATTTGCTTTATATGGCTCTTAGTTTGCTATTGTTATTAAGCTTTAGGTCATTTGTAAGAGACAGAAAGAGAAGTGCTCCAAGTGATCAAATAGAATAAAGGAGGAAGGCCCAGACTCTCAGTTGGTAAGTTGGGGACTGAGTTTCAAATTTAGGTCAGGCTGAGTTCTTAGGCCATGCTCCAATACTCCAGTCAGATGCTAAATTTAATAAGACTAAATAAAGAAGGGGAAATGTGGCTTTGAGTAGGCTACAGTAACAATGAGTAACAAGAGCTAAGATCTAAAAAACAGAATACAGCCCCTGAAATGTATTCTTGACTGCAGTTAGCATGGTGAGATATGACCTCCTTTCTTGACAAGGATGTCAATGGTCTCTCTTCTATGCTGTGCAGTTTTTTTAATATCTCACTGATGACACATAGGATTGAATCATGATTTTAAAGAGGAAAAGAAGTTGCAGTTAAAAATGTCTTTATAAAAAAAGTGTAATGACACATTTTAACCTTTGTCTCACAGATTTGCTTGTATCATCTCCAAAGTTTATTTTTTAAAGAAAGTTATCTTCCTGGAAGAGTTCAATTTTTGTTTGTTTGTTTGTTTGTTTGTTTGTTATTGGGAGGTCATACCCAGCGGCGGCGCTCAGGAGGTGGGGGAGAGTGGACCATATGGGATGCAGGGAATTGAACTGGAGTCTGTCCTGGATTGACCCTGTACAAGGCAAATGCTCTACCACTGTGCTATTGTGCCTGTCCCTTGGAAGAGTTCATTTAAAAAAAAAGAACAACAACAACTAAATCTTTTGGATGGAAATATAAATTTTCACTATGAATCTTGTTGGATAATAACATTGTACATTACTTTGTATTATTTTGGACCATGGGGCCATGCCTTATTACGCTGGTTTACTCCTAGCTCTGTGCTCAGAGATCACTGCTGGTGGAATGCAGGAGACTAAATAAAATGCCAGATATCGAATTAGGGTGACATTATGCAAGGCGAGCCTCTCAATGCCTATACTATCTCTGAGGACAATGAAATGTTACTTGTTGGGGGGGATCACACCTGGGTGGTGCTCAGGGATTACTCCTGGTTCTGTGCTCAGAATTCACTCCTGGCTGGCTCAGGGGACCATATGGAATGCTGGGTTTTGAACTGACTAGTCCGCTGCATGCAGGGTAAATGCCCTACCGCTGTGCTATCTCTCTGGCCCCTAATGAAATGTTATGTTAAAGAGAGAGTACTGAGAATCTAGATACTCTCAGCCAAAGGTCTAGGCAGCATTCCTAATTTCAGGACATTGACAAAGATTCAAATATATTTATTGCTCATCCCTACAGTTAATGGATACACGTCTAACGATTACATGGTTTGCCTAAAACTTGAATTTCCGCTGTTTATTTGAATGTTTTTGGATCTAGTCTATTCTATTATTTTTGAAATTACTTTTGACTTCCAGTTTCGATCTTGTAGGAATATGTGTAATAGTTCTCAAGCCCACTTTTTCATCATTTGGTGGGCAGCACTGAATATTTTTTGTTTGCTTGTTTGTTTGGGCCAGTGGTGTTCAAGGCTCACTTTGGCTCAGTGCTCCTGAATTACTCCTGCCAGTGTTTGGAGGTCTATTTGGGATTTGTGGGATCAAATCCAGGTCAGTAGTATATAAGAAAAGTGCCTTATTCACTGTACTATTTATCTGACCTCTCAAGATAAGTTTGAAGTAGATTTCCTTCCTACATCTCTCTGTTTCTGTGCTTATTATTATCTAACATTTTTTTTCCTGAAACATTTTTTTCCTTTTCCATTCAAAAACAAGTCTACCATATTAGGAAGCATTAAGGTTTTATTTTTTCTTTCAGTTTGGTCTGGGGCTCTGTCACTCCATTTCTGGACTTCAACTTGCTAGTACTTGTGCTGGGGCTCCTGACACTTTAGTTTCACCACTGTTGGACCATCTTCACTCATTCTGAGATGACTGTGAGGCATAGCTCATAAATATCATCATAAACTGCTCTGCAAAAAAAAAAAAGATAGGTCTTTATATATGTGATGCCAGATTCAAAAGAGCTCAGTTAAATGTTTCTGCTTATAATCCCCATACCAAGGTGGCCTTGTGAGGCTGTCAGTCTGATGAGTAGATGGCTCTCATTCCCTTTCCTCCAGTCCCATTGCAGCTCTTTGGGTAGGCCTTGCTAACAAAGCAATATGGTAGTGTTCTTTCATCCTAACAGCAGAAAGTGAATTAGCCTGTGAATTAATTTTCTTTTTCTTTAGTTGTTGGAAGAGCAACCTTCCCCATTTTTTAAGAGCAGGAATTTTTGAGACAGTAACTCCACCCTTCCCTAGCAGGTCACATAAATGCCTAGGCACCACCCAGCCCCCATAGGCAGTTGGCTCATTGATGCAAGAGAACAATAAGGAGATGCTTCCTTTCTTTCTGTGTCTTTGGCAATGCAGGAGAAGGAGGTGGCAGAAGCCAGACATGTTGGCTCCATGCACATGCCCAAGCCTTTTTCATAGTCTCACCCTATTGAGCAATAAAAAAAAGTCTTACCCTATTGAGTAGGTTAATGCCTCCCTCTTAGCATCACTGAAGATGATGTTATAACTGCATTGGCTAGATGTTTTCAGGACCCTGGCTTAAAAAGTTCATCTGTCTGCAACACCTATATGTTAGAAACCAAAAGGAAAGAGGAACAAAACTGGCATTACTCCCTTTGGTTAATATGTATGTATGTATATATATATATATGTATGTATATTTAGAATAAAGGTAATTGTCATTGTAGTTGAACAAAGCATATTTTGAGATATTAAACAATCACTTAAATAAGAAATCAGGTCTGTGAAAGTCAGTAGTCACATAAAAGCACCACTATCTAGATGGCTGTGAATTTATCACTCAGGACAAATGTGCTTTCTTTCAAATTCTTCTGTGCTTGAACTTCATCATACCTATTATTGAAGAAACTTTTCTGCTTGCTTGCCTTTATGCCTGCTGTTCTCTTGACCTAGTCTTTTAACATCTGGGAAATGTAATAGTCACTTTCTAAATTCTACTTGGAGGGTCTTTCCTACCTTGCCCAGAAAGAAATGGTTGCTCCCAAGAATTCTCTGTTCTTTTGCTTATTTATTAATTTATTATTTAAAGTTTGGGAAAGGGAGCACCTGGTTTTATTTAGAAATTACTCCTAGTTCCGCTTTCAAGATTTAGTTCTGGGATTATCTTGAAGATCATATGTTGTTCCAAGAATCAAACTAGAGTCAAAGTATAAGGCTAGCTAGTACCTTACCCCTACCTACGACTCAGCACTGTTTAAATAATAAAGGCTAGACATAGTCTTTATTTATAATTAACTGATTATTACAAAGGGTTGATATTTTCTTGAACTGAAGGTTGGTTCTTCGTTTATGGTACAATGTCTCCCTGGTGTTTTGTAAAATTCTAGTAACACTTATATTTAGAGTTGACTCTACCTGTGCTCACTTTCAGTTACTCAGATCCAGATTAACTATAATATTTGTTAATGCTCAGGTTTGATTCCTAATACAGACACCCAATGTTGAGCTTCATATAGTTTTTACTGTTTTCACACAACCTAAAGTAAATAAGAGAGCTCAATTAGTTTCTAAAGGAGTATACTCCAAGTAAGTAGTTGCCTTTTTTTTGAGTAGGATCTAAGATTATAAAGCTTTCTCATGTTTGTAAGGTTCAAACAAAGCTGAGAAAATGTTGTAGGTAGAAAAATGGAAGAACAGTATTAAAAGAAAGCTGCTGTCTTTAGTACAAAATAATATTTCTTAATTTGGATACTTCTATTAAAGCTGCCTGCAGGCAGATTTAATTATATAACTTGCATATATGATCAGAATCCAGAATTCTTATTTACCGTAGCTTCAAAACCAGGTATTTTATGTGAATAAGTTCTTTTTATCCATTTGCAAATCAATCAGTTTTCTTAAGAATCTAAGCACATTTATCTGTTTACATTCTTTTAAGTATAATAGAAGACTAGTACTTTAAATTTACTAATTTCTTTGTTTTTCTTTTGCATTTTTACATATTTCCTTTTAATTAAAAATAAAATGAATTGGAAAATTTAAAATGTAAATCAGAAAATACATACAATCACTCAGATACTGATAGCTAGAGATAACCACTGTTAACATATGAACTCATTAGTTCCACAAATATTTCAGAGTCACACCCAGTAGAGCATCAGGGCACACTCCTGGTTCTGTGTTTAGGGATCATTCCTGGCCTTCCTCAGGAGATTTTATGTGGTGGTGCCAGGGATCAAAAGGAGAGCATGCAATGCAAGTGCCTAAACCACTATACTATCTCTTGGGTCCTACATCCACACATTTCTATTTGTAAAAACTGAATCATAATACTTTATTGTGTTATTAGCATACTTTCAAACAGTATTTTCTGCAATATAACTTACTTAGTCATTAACTGTTACATACCTACATTTTTTTCTTTTATTCATTCTAAACGTGTGCAATTTATAAAGAAAACTGAAAGGAGCATCATCCATTAAAAACCTTTCTGTCTCTTCTCTCCCTCTTTTGGGTAAAAAATAGGTTTTAATTGGAGATATTAAAAAGTGGGGGAGAGGGTAAGAGAGAGAAAGAGTAACAAGCTCAAGAGAAAAGTGAAAGGAGCTCCATGGTGGAGATAGCTTGGTACACAACCCTGCATAAAAGTAGAAAGCATGCATCTTAAGAGAGCTGCATACAGAAATGCTGAGGGTTTACTCCTGACTCTGCACACAGGAGATTACTCCTGAATAATGCTCAGAAGACTGCTCTGAGTCTCTCTTTTTTTTGGTTTTTGGGTCACACCCGGCAGTGCTCAGGGGTTACTCGTGGCTCCATGCTCAGAAATTGCTCCTGGCAGGCACGGGGGACCATATGGGACACCGATTTTCGAACCGATGACCTTTTGTATGAAAGGCAAACGCCTTACCTCCATGCTATCTCCCGGGCCCCTAAGTCTCTTTTTTGTCCAATTGTTTCCTCAGAAAAATTTTAAATAAAAAAATTTAAGTAAAAATTGTAGAGTGTATATTTCCCTCAAACCTCCACAAGCATAGAATATAATCATTCACACATACATGATTTCTTATTTTGTATCGGTCACTTATTCTTGTGTTTATTAATTAGTTCTTCATTAATTTTTATTTTTATTACTCAGTTTATTGTTTTTGTATTCATTAGTAACATTTCATTTAGTATAATGAAAAAATCAAATCTTGTGCTAACATGTTGATATTTTTTCTGAGTGAGGAAAGAGCCTTTTCAAAATGAAGAGCTCAATATAAAATCTAAATTCACAATTTAGCAATTGTGAATCTAACAATTCACCTAAACTTCATTTTTACATATGTACCTATTTTTGGCAGTAGGTTATAATAGCTGGAGAATTTTGTTTGTTTGCTTGTTCTTGGACCCTACCAGACAATGCTCAGGGGATACTCCTAGCTCTATCCTCAGAATTATTCCAGGCTGACTTATGGGGATCATATGGGATATTTGGGACCAAACCCAAGTCGTCTGCTTCAGCCCCAGATGTGAAGATAATTTTTGAAAGAGTAGTGTCTATATGCCAATGGAATATTCTTGGGGTCATATCATTTGATGGATTTTAAGAAATGAGTTCTTAGGTCCAGAGCAGTGGTGCAAGTGGTAAGGCATCTGCCTTGCTGTCACTAGCCTAGGAAGGACTGCAGTTGGATCCCCCAGCATTCCATATGGTCCCCCAAGCCAGGAGCAATTTTTGAGTACATAGCCAGGAGCAACCCCTGAGCATCACTGGGTGTGGCCCCCAAACAAAAAAATGATAAAAAAGAGAAAAAAAAAAAGAAAAAAGAACTGAGTTGTAGTTATAAACAAGACATCTGGAAATTTTCTTTGCTGCTCTGTATTAAACCCACACAGAGAAACAAATGTGTTCAAGAAAGAACAGGCTTCTTCTTCTTCTTCTTCTTTTTTTTTTTGGTTTTTGGGTCACACCCGGCAGTGCTCAGAGGTTACTCCTGGATCCATGCTCAGAAATTGCTCCTGGCAGGCACGGGGGACCATATGGGGCACGGGGATTCAAACCAATGACCTTTTGCATGAAAGGCAAACACCCTACCTCCATGCTATCTCCCGGGCCCAAGAACAGGTTTCTTAAGAGGGGAAATATCTAATAGTTACATTTTAAATTTAATTATGAAAAAAAATTATAGTAAGCTCTCAGTTTTCCATCAGATTTTTCTTGAGATTTAGAAAATCACAATTTCCCAAGAATTACTGGAAAGAAAATTCACATCTGGAAATTCTGCCCAAGTCTAACTAGGACTGACCCATTAGATCAGTGACAACATGCTGTCTTAATGACACCATACTGAGTGGTAAGTGTCACAACTAAATGAAGCCAACAAAATTGGGTTTCAGAATCAAGATTATAGTCCTTACTATACCTAGTTATGAATCAGTCTTCTAAATCCTCAGGTGCTCTACATGCACATAGAATACTTGTTAGCAGAAGTTGAATGTGTGTAAAACGTTGAATGTGTGTGAACTGTATGGCTATGAGGACGACTCCAATTTTTTTATATTGTTATCCCTATAGGAACACACCAGTTAGAAGTCAATGTGTATCTGAAACTACCTAATGTTTGGAAAACTCTTGTTATTAGATCATAATTGTACTTCTTTTGTTTCTGAGAATGACTTAATGACCTCATTGCAAGATACAATAACTTTCACAAAGTTTCTTGTTGATGCACTCTTTATTTTATTTCTTTCTTCTTTTTCTTTCTTCCCTTTGTTTTCTTTTGTTCTTTTTTAGTTATTTTGCTCTCACTCACCTGGAAGCACATATATTATGATCAATTATGTCAACTATGTGATATATGATATTTAAAGTAATTTTAATAAAAAAGGAGAATAACAATAGAGAAACTTATATTTAGTTTGTTAATTAGATCAATTTTAGGAAATAAAAAAAGAGAAATAATGTTTGATTTCTATAGTGGCTTGAGACCATTCTGAAGGAGAATTCTTACAGAGATGTCCTGTAAGGGGAAGATTGGATCCTGAAAATACCCTGGAGAGACTGAGGTGGTTCTTCTGGAACTCAGTGCTGTGCTAAATTGTGTTAAATAATATGTAGGAAATGGATTAGAAGGAGGTACTTCTATCCTTATAGGTCCAAAATACACCACTGTTTAATTTCTAACTTGCCTTTCCATTCAGACACTTTAGGATTCAGTTCAATATCCAGACCAAAAGCAAACCTCACTGGATAGTCTGTGAAATAATCATAACATGATACAACTTTGATCATAAAAGATAATTCCCAACCTAAAGCAGGAAACATCATTATCACCTGAAATTGTCTTGTGAATTAAACAAACTGGAGAAGGGCAGGAGAAATATGTTTTTTTCTTGTAAATGTGTTTGTAAGTTAATTTCAGTAAATATTTTTTTAATTTCAGTAAATATTAAAAATAAACAAGCATATTTGTTTTTGGGGTCAACAAATGTTCTTTGATATAATTAGATATGATTGGTAAATATTATCATGTCAAGGTAAACCAGTTTTTAGCAGGAAGAGTTTTGAAGAGAGCTGAAAGAACTAGGCTAGAAAATATTTTTGGAAAAATGCCATATCAAATGTTTACATTGCAATGAAACACTGTCTACAGAAGTATTAAAACTTCTGGTGAACAGGCTGAATTTCATATACATAATTAGAATAGACTCCACTGCACAGGTATGTGTGCATGCAAACACACACACACAAATCGCATAACATTTCTCACATGACCTAGGCTTTCTCATCCTTTTATATTTCTGAAGTTTCAGAGCTCCTGGGTCTACAATATGCACTTGCTTTTTATCTTCAAAATAAAACCAACCCTGTCTTTTGCATACAAGAGAATGAAGTCCTGAGGGTTTTCTGAGTATAGGCAAGCTATACTGGTTTTGTAGCTGTATCCTCATCACCTTGCACAGAAAGAAAGAGTTCAAACTATATTTGATGTGAACTACACGCGGAACAAATACATGACATACTCTGCACATGAAAGCATATCTACTTATTAATTTTCAACTTTCATACATAACATTGGTAATTATTTGATTCTTTCAAAAACTTTAGAGGAAAGAGGTTATCATTCCAAATTTACTAATAAAGAAACTGAAGTCTAGAGAGACTACATTACTTGTTAAAGACAGAAGGACTAATAAGTACCAGAGACCCAATACTTTAACATGGTCTATTAATATGAGAGTGGATTTACTGCACTTCCATATATAAAGAACATACTCATTGATTTCATATTGCTTATTCTTGAGAAAGAAAATATAGGAATATAACATTCATAGTAAAAATTATTCTATTTTATTTTATTTAAACCATTGTGATTTACAAAGTCCTTTATAGTTGGGTTTGTTCCCAGAGTTTATCCCCAGAACCACCCTTTCCCCCCAGTTTGCCAGTATAATAGACCCATTTTAAGTTTATATTGGGATTCTGTTGTTGACTTGTTAACTTTAGCTTGGATATTTAATTCTGTCCTTTTTTGTTTCTTCACCAGTGCCCTTGAGACTGCTTGGCCTCTGTTCCCCATCTTTTCATATTTCTCTTTCTCATCTTCCACTCAGTTTCTTTCCTTCTCAGTGCTCTAATTTGGGACAAGGGTGTTCAAGACAATTCCCATTTAGACCATTGCATTTCTTCTTGAAATTATCCTAAACACCTCATATATATACATATATATGATATATATACATATATATGATATATATATTTATATCAGTCTGCATTTATCCTTCTTCTGGTTTACTTCATTTAACATAATACATTCCATTCCCATCCCTGTTGCTGAAAATTGGTTGATTACATCATTTCTTACAGCTATGTAATATTCCATTGTATATAAGTGCAACATCTTCATGTTGAACATCTAGGCTGATTCAAGTCTTAGCTATTGAATTGAGTGCTACAATGAATAGTGGCATGCATACATTTTTGGATGAATTTTTTATGTACTGGGGATAGATACCCCTTTAAAGGATTGTTGAGTTGATTGACAGTTTAATTTTGAATTTACTGAGAACCCTCCATACTGTTTTCTACAGAGGTTGGATCAGGCAGCATTCCCACCAACGGTGAAGGAGAGTTTCTTTCTCATCACATTCCTGCCAACAGAGATTATGCCCAATATTTTTGATATGTGTCATCCTCTTGATTTGGATTTTCCTAATGATAAAATGATGATCAATTTTCATGTACCTGTTGGTCATCTGTTGGTCTTCCTCAGAGACATGTCTGTTCATTTCCTCTCCCCATTTTTATGGGGTTTTTAGGTTTTGTGGCATTAACCTTTGTGAGTACTTTGTATATCCTAGATATCAAATCTTTATCTTATATGTTGAATGCAAAGATTTTCTCCCATTCAGTTAGCTGTTTTCAAATTTTAATCTGTGTTTCTTTTGCCATACAGAAACTTTTTGGTTTAATGTAGTCCCATTTATTCAGATTGGATGCTATAGCCCTGCCATTGGCTTCCTATCATCAAAGACTTCTTTAATGTCTAAGTCTTGGATTATTCTGCTTGTTTTCTTAAATAAATTTTATTGGTTTAGCTCTAAATTCAAGGTCTTCAATCTACTTTAAATTGACTTCTGTGTAAAGTGTGAGGTATGGATAGATCTCTAATTTCTTAAAGTGGTTATCCAATTTTTATAACACCATTGGTTGAAGAGACTGCATTCCATTTCAAGTTCTTGGGCTCTTTGTCAAAGATTAATTGACAATGTATTTGGGGGTTGTTACTGGATAGTCTCTTATGACTCATTGGTCTGAAAGTATGTCTTTGTTCCAATACTGTGCTGTTTTGATCACTATGACTTGGTAGTAGAGTTTCAAGTAGGTAATGAGATGCCTCATAGTTTCTTGTTTTCAGTATGTATTTAGCTATCGTAGGTCTTTTTTGGTTCTATACAAACATTATAATTGATTTTCTAAGTGCATAAAGAATGCTGTCTGAATTTGAATAAGGATTACATTGAATCTACATAATTATTTAGGTAAGATGGTCATTTTGATAATATTGATGCTTCCTCTAAAAGAAGAAATACAAATGGCCAAAAGGCACATGAAAAAGACTCCACATCACTCATCATCAGGGAGATGCAAATCAAAACAACAATGAGGTATAATCTATCTTGCACCACAGAGACTGGCACACATCACAAAGAACAAGAATAATCAGTTCTTGGCTGGGATGTGGGATGAAAGAACTCTCATTCACTGCTGGTGGGAATGTCATCTAGTCCAGCCCTTATGAAAAACATTATGAAGATTCCTCAAAAAAAAAAAAAAGCCCTGGAAATTGATCTCCCATACAATCCAGCTATACCACTCCTAGGGATATACCCTAAAACCCCCAAAACACAAATCAAAAATCCCTTCCTCATACCTATACCTATATTCATTGCAGCGCTATTTACAATAGCCGGACTCTGAAAAACAACCAAGATGCCCTTCAACAGAAGAATGGCTAAAGAAACTGTGGTACGTATATACACGGAATATTATGCAGCCATCAGGAGAAAGGAAGTCATGAAATTTTCTTATGCATGAATGTACATGGACTCTTTTATATTAAGTAAAATAACTCAGAGGGAGATAGATAGACACAGAATAGTCTCACTCATCTATGGGTTTTAAGAAAAATAAAAATAAAAGACATTGACATAATTACCAGAGTTGAGAGCTGGAGGAACTGGCTCAAGATATGAAACTCACCACAAAGAGTGATGAGTGCAGTTAGATAAATAAATACATTGAGAACTATCATAACAAAGTCAGTGAGTGAGGGATGTAGAGAGCCTGTCTCAAATACAGGCAGGGGTGAGGGAGGGAGGAGATGGGGGCATTGGGGATAAGAAGGTTGCACTGGTGAAGAAGTATGTTCTTTTTATGACTGAAACCCAACTACAATCATGTTTGTAATTATGGTGTTTAAATAAATGTATTATTATTAATGTTTTAATTCTTCCATTCCTTGAGCATGTAATATTCTTCTATTTATTTAGGTCTTACTAAATTTCTTTCTTAAGTGTTTTGCAATTTTCATGATATAGGTCTCTCACCTCTCTTGTTAGGTTGATTCCTAGGGACTTGATAGTTTTGGACACTAAATGGGACAGCATAGTCAATAATTTTTAGAAATAAAATAGACATGTGTTTTTCTCTGTGAGACACTTATTTTTTACAATGCCAGGGATTGTGTCAAATACTTTACATGTTGTCTTTTGAGATATTGTTTTTTTGTTCCTCTCTTGTATACTGAAGTTTCAAAGGATAAACTTTCCATGCTTCAGATTCAGTTTTAGTCAGGATTCTGAAAATTTTACCTGTCTTTGATAGAAATTTGGGAGCTGAAGGCAAATTAAATACTGTCTTCCTGTAGTCATGATAGATAATAACCATCTTCTTTGCTCTTGCTCTGAATAGACAGTGACTTCATCAATACAAGACACCATGTTCATATGGTTTATTTGTAGTTACATTAATTTCCTAGGCTGTGTTTCACATCTGACTTTGAAAAAGACGTATCCCTGACTTATGCTGTTTTAGCTTATCCAATATAATCCAAGTTTACTTTGGAGTTCTACTTTCTGCTGGAAGTATCTGCAGTGGCTTGTTTCCTGAACTAAATCCTGACAGAAATAGGTCATTAATGCTTAGATTAAGGCTTCTTCTGTTTATCTGGGTAAAATATTTTTTTTCTTTCTTTTTTTTTTTGGTTTTTGGGTCACACCTGGCAGTGCTCAGGGGTTACTCCTGGCTGTCTGCTCAGAAATAGCTCCTGGCAGGCACGGGGGACCATATGGGACACCAGGATTCGAACCAACCACCTTTGGTCCTGGATCGGCTACTTGCAAGGCAAACGCCGCTGTGCTATCTCTCTGGGCCCCAAATACTATTTTTTCTATGTTAGATCTTTGTTGTGAGTCAAAATGTTGACCATATTCTCTAGTATCTCTTAAAATCCAATTTACAGAACATATCTCTGAGAGATATGTTAATAATTCTTTCTTTTGGGCCCGAAGAGATAGCACAGTGGCATTTGCCTTGCAAGCAGCCGATCCAGGACCAAAGGTGGTTGGTTCGAATCCCGGTGTCCCATATGGTCCCCCGTGCCTGCCAGGAGCTATTTCTAAGCAGAAAGCTTAGAGGAGTATCCCCTGTGCACTGCTGGGTGTGGCCCAAAAACCAAATAATAATAATAATAATAATAATAATAATAATAATAATAATAATTCTTTCTTTTGAATATATCAAACTCTTCTGCAACATAATTTCTTTTTTGAGAAACAAGAGTATCCCCAGAAGAGTTTGGAAAAATTAGGGTGACTCCCAGAAATACCTACCCAGTGATAAAGAAAGGCTCAATAGTTTTGTGGTATGATGCTGATGGTGGCTGAAAGTGCTGGAGCCATTAGCACTCATACATCTGTTGGTCCTTGAGGCATGGGGAGCCAGGAATCAAATTTGGGGACTCATACATGCATAGCATGTACTATATTCATTTGAGCTGTCAGCCATGTTCCTCCTACAGTATAAATCAATTAATGAAAGTTAATAAGGGGCTTTCAAAAACAAAAACCTTTCTATAAAAATACGAGGATTTGGAGTGATAGTACAATGGGTAGGGCACTTGCTTTGCTTTGTATGTGGCCAGCCTGAGGTTCAATCCCTTACATCTCACACGATTCCTGAGCAGACCACGGAGTGACTTCTGAGCAGAAATTCAGGAATAAACCTGAACGTTGCTGAACGTAGCCCCCCCCCCCCAAAATTGAAGAAACAAATATGAGTATAATTTTTTAGCATCCAAACAATACCATTTGCTTCTAGAAAAATATGTCGACCAATTTCTTTCTCTTACTGTGTTTTGATTCTCAAGAAGCTTATCTTCAAATTTGTATTTATTAGTAGCAATCTTCCTACAAAACTTTTATCCCTTCTTCTCTTGATTTCTAATAAACCATCTATGTTTTAAATATTGTATAAATTAGGAAATGTATACATAGTACTGCTTAGAGATAAAGATAAAAATACCCGAACAATATATATAAATAAAATAAAACAAGTTTCTTTCAATTTTGTGTTAGTAATTGTTGATAGTTCAGTGCTATTCTCCATGTAAAATCTTAATGCTCTTTTATTCTACATTGCTTATGCATTGATGTAAAAATCCTCCTAGATAGTAACTAATATAAAAACTATGAGTTCCAAGGAACTGTCTTAAAAAGCAATTATTTTCTTCATGCTCTGTAACAGTTTATTTAAAAAGTTAGTTCACAGAAACATGAGTTGAAGCAAACTAAAGTATTGCAAGCAGTGAAGAGTTAACTCTAAAACTGAGAGTAAAAATAAGACACAAAAATTTCTCTCTTTTTTTTCTTTCTAATATTCTACTCACACAATTTCCTGTGAGTCTCTGACTTTTCCAAGAGATATTATTTTCCTTTCCAGTACCAATTTCAACAGTGATGGCCTAAAAGGTTCTGGTGCCCCAAGTGAGACTAGATTATAGGACTCCATATGGGGTCAAAGATAGGAGGATTCTTAGGGATTTTTACCAACAAAATAAAAGCGATGGGGTTTCACTTCACTTCAAAGTAAAGATACCAATACAAGCAAATTCTCCTCTTGTCATATTGATAAAGTACAGAAAGAACACTCGTGTTAGGTTGGAGAGATCACTGATAACCTGAGAAGAGAGTTGAACTATAGAACTATAAACTGTGATAGTTTGTAAAATTCCTCACTCTGTTTTTTTTATATACATATATATTAACCATGCACATATATATCAGAGTGGAGAATAGACAGAGGAAAGAAACAGTTAAAGAGAAGGAAGGAATGAGAGACTTTTTAATACTATCTTTATTTAAACACCATGATTAAACACATGATTGTATTTGGGTTTCAGTAATAAAATAAAAAAACCACCACCAGTGCAACATTCCCACAACCAATGTGCTAGAAGTGAAAGACTTAAGGTCAAGAAAGAAGATCTCAAGCATTAACAATGTAGATGTCCAAGGGGCTGGAGAACATAGGGTTAGAGTGCTTTGTCTTGCATGTGACTGATTCCAGTTTGATCCCAAGCCCCATGTGTGGTTTCCTGAGTACAACCAGTAATGGTCCCTCAACACAGAGTAGAAAGTACCCTGAAGTACTGTCTGATATGTCCCCAAATACCCACTCCCCAAAGGAAAAAAAAATAAGAACAAATGTAGACATCCAATGTAACCAGAAGTTTCCAGGAAAAGTTGATTTCCACTCTCAATCATGAATTTCTTATCTGCTATGATATAACAAAATAAAAATAATGGTGGGGAAAGTGAAGGGATGGTAAAGCAATGACAAGCAAACTATTTCCTCACTGCCTGTTTCTTTTTTGGTGGATTTTTTTGGCCACTCTCATTGGTATTCAGGACGTACTCATGGCTATGCACTTACGGACTACTGGAGATACTAAAGGACCATATATAGTAATGTGATGTTGGGGATCAGAATAGGATGAGTCACATACAAGAAAAGCTTCTTAACCCCATACTATTTATCCAACCTTGTTTATTCTCCTTGAGAAGTCATATTTTCTGAAAATTCCAGCACCTTTTTGATGAAAAGAGCAAAATTAAGCTTTGTCTTAGTTTTTATCGTCTCTGTGTACAATTGTCTCTGATACTGCCGTAGTCGTAAACTCACTGGTTGGACAATGGTAATATTGAAGAAAGGAGGAAATAATTGGTGTTTTTGAGGATGTTGTAGAAGTGTCACAGAATGTTTGTATACATTTATCCATCCTGATATTTTGAGAGCAAAGTATGAGTTCCAGTAAGTAAAAATTGAGGTTGGAGCGATAGCACAGTGGTAGGGCATTTGCCTTGCATGCGACTGACATAGGATAGATCTGAGTTCGATCCCGGGTGTCCCATTTGGTCCCCTAAACCAGGAGCGATTTCTGAGTGCATAACCAGGAGTAACCCCTGAATGTCACCGGGTGTGACCAAAAACAAAACAAAAGTAAGTAAAAATTATTCCCCTTCACTTAACAGTATTTTTCATACTATGTTGATCATACTAGCCATGATCAACACTAAGAGAGGGCTTGCTTGCCTTACAAAATGCTACTTCAATTCTTCAGGACTACAAGAAAATGATGCTTTGGACTATTCCTTCAGATTTTTTGTGGCTGTGTTTTCAGTCAACACAACACAAATTAGTCAATCAGACAGATCTTGGTGGGGTTCTGGCCACCACACATCTCTAAAACTAGTATCTTTTGATTGAAATAAGAATGATATTAGAATCTATTTCATATTGGTAAGGATGAGGTAAAATGAAGTATGGAAATACTACTATGAGCTACTATGAGTCTAACATATACTAGAGTGTAAAAAAAAGATACTTTTAGAAATTGACACCTGCTATCTCAATTTCCTCTCACAGTGTTTCCAGTCCACTCTGCTCATTTGTGTCTTTCATCGTTCTGAATAGCTAGTTTCTCATATTTACTTATTTCACATTTAAGAGACAGATAATGTAATTAATGATTAAGCTATTTACCATCTTTTCTTTTCTGATCAATTTCCTTAGACTTTCTGTCTATTATGGTTACTCAGAAAGAGGAAAAGAAAAAAGAATCCTTTCTTTACAGTATAGTTTAGTCTGGGCCATGAAAACGTGCCAACTGTGTGTTCATAGATACTCTTTTACGTAGTCTTGCATTTTAGGACTTATATTAGGAGCATTATTTGCATAATTCTATTATTTTAAAGACAGGAAAAAATCTTATTTCCACCACTTTGTATCTTTTTTTTAATACAGAATGCTCTTTGTTGACGCTAATATAAGCAAACTCAAACATGGAGCGCTAACTCTTTCATAAACTGCAACATAGAGATTTGAGAACTAGTTCTGACCTAAACTTAGATGGGAAACCATGCTAGGCTCTACTTCCTCTTGATGTGCCTTTCCAATTATCTTCAGAATTCTTCCATCTCGAAAAAGGGCCTCAAGCACTGGATAACAACATTGATCCAAACTAGTTTTTAATTTGGGGGGGAGTCATGTTAGTGAAGTTCTTGTTAGGTCATGTGAAATGCTACTCCACTATTTGCCAGAGATGTTTTAAAAGTAGTCTGTTATTTTTTGGGTGGTTAATACCTGAGGCAAAAATCAAGAAAAGCAATACTAAAGTGCTTGTACTACTTGAGGTTAATTATCTGTGTGATGAGGCTTAAGTATTCAGCTGATGTACAATCCTGATATGTTCATCTCAACATGTAGCTGGGTGTAATTTGAACTGAAGGTAAATTATTGTCAGTGGTGGTTTGGATAGATTTTTTATGAGCACTGTGGATGAGCACAATTTTATTTTATTTCTCTTAAAAATTGTATGTTTTTACAACAGAACAGTAAAAAAATGAATCAAAAGTCACTAGAGTTTAACTTTTGCAGGAAAATACAAAAGATCACATTAGGTTAGGAGTCTCCCTATCTCTGAAAGAAAAAAATTTAAATATCAATTTTCTTAATGTGGCTAATGTCTTAGTGTGATAGATTTAAGAAAATCATAGGAACAAGTGACAGTCACTTTAATTGCTATTAATTGCTCTTATTTTTTACATGAGCTGTGCACTGATTTTTTTGGATGACATTATTAGTTTTAAGTTGAAATAGCTATATTTTACTCTAGTATTCGACCAGGAATTAACACACAGCTGGATAGCTGCAATCATTTTAAAAGCATTTATCAGATTGCAGGGTAATTATAAAACTGATGGATATTTTTATAAAACAGATACAGATTATAGTCTCCTGTGGAAAATTATAGCTAAATATTATCAGAAAGCTTCTGAGCCATCTATAGGGAAGGTGTTCACTAAGTCAACATAAAAATATCTGGTTTAATTTTCTCTTTAATATACAAGAAACCTAAATCATAGGGACTGGAGAGGCAGTACTCTAGGTGCAACATCTACCTTAAGCATGACCAAAGGAGGTTAAACCCCTCTGCCCCACATAGTCCCCTGAGCTTCACCAGGAGTGGATCCCTAAGTGCAGAGCTGGGAGTATAGTAAGTCTACAATACAGTACAGTACAGTAAAGTATAGTACAGTATAGTATAGCATAGCATAGATTAGTATAGTACAGTACGGTATGGTATGGTATGGTATGGTATGGTATGGTATGGTATGGTATGGTATAGTATGGTATGGTATAGTATAGTATAGTATATTATAGTATAGTATAGTATAGTATAGTATAGTATAGTATAGTATAGTATAGTATAGTATAGTATAGTATAGTATAGTATAGTATAGTATAGTATAGTATAGTATGGTATGGTATGGTATGGTATGGTATGGTATGGTATGGTATGGTATGGTATGGTATGGTATGGTATAGTATGGTATGGTATGGTATGGTATGGCATGGCATGTTATGGCATGGCATGGTATAGTATAATAGTATAGTATAGTAGAGAATAATATAGTATAGCAAACACTACTCCGTGTGTCCCAAAAATAAATTCATAGATAGTAATTTGTGGGCAACATGATATTTTAATCAAAACTAACATGAGAGTATTATTGATAATTGTTGATCTTTTCATAAAAGTCAATTTAGAGTAAAGTAGTTTAAACATTGACTTGATGAAGAAACAATGGCCACAAAACTAATGACAATTAGGATATACAAAGTATTGAAATATTTTAACGATTCTCCCAGGAATATGTCATATTCACAGCAGAGCACAGCGATGTCCTTTGAGTGAGATATAGTTGATATATTTAGAATCATTTTTAGTCTATCTATATATCTTGAAAAGTTTCTAATTCAGCTGAAGGGTGGGTGAATGCCTATTTTGAAGTTGTTCTTTCTATTCTTTCATGTGGATTATAGATGAATACAATAAATTACTATTTAAGAAGGTAGAAGGTAAAACAAAATTTAGATGAAATGTCACTGCTCATTTTGGTAGATAGTGGTGACACCCAAAATGCATACTCAACTGAAGATGGAGGGTCTAGGCTAAATAGCCAGTGTTAAATAGGGTATAGATCTTGGTTGAGAGAAACAGGAGAGAATAATTGAGTCTTTTCCTATCACTTTCAGAAATCTCAATCACTTGAGGTCTTCATTGTCAACTGTTTCATTTTCTCTTTCAAGAAATCAGACTTTGGATGAACTAATTAAAGATGCACCTATAAGTGCTGATAACTTTGCCAGTACATATAGTTATTTTTTTAATGTAAGAGGCTGCCCAGTATGAAGTTGGATGTAAAGCTAAGGAATTTCTGGGAAAATAATTGGATCTGTCTGATTATTCCTAAGTATTACAAAATAGTCATTTGGATAGACTTCTAGTTTGATAGGAAAACTAG
>PVKC010012120.1:0-16002 GCA_004027635.1 Crocidura indochinensis
TGAAATTTAACAAATAGATAATCAACTAAGTTTACTTAGTGTATTTTTTATTTACTGTTTTCCAAAAGGATGTGACAAATCTGCATCAGATCAAGATGCTTACAACATAACCTTACATCCATCAATTTTTACATATTTAATTAGAAAGCTTAAGAGATAGTAGAGCACATATGATGCTTGCCTTGCACATGATCATCTTGGGTTGGACCCTCAACATCCCATATAGTCCCTTGAGACATACGAGGAGTGGCCCTGAGCTCAGAGCCAAGAGTAAGTCCTGAGCACTGATGGTTGTGGTCAAAGAATATGTTTTCTTTGGGCTATTTGGCAATAGCTAAAATCCAGATAATGCTAAAATTCAAAATTACTAAAATTACTAGCAGATAATTTCAGAACATGGATCATTTGCTATACACAGAATATAGTATAAAATCTCTCAAGAACAATATAAAAATAAAATTCCTAAGCTCCCTTCTTACAATCATTTATCTTTTGCCCCTGTGTTACCTATTTTTCTGAGTCTATCAATGACTATAATTTATTAATATATTATCTTGTACTTTTACATAAATTTTTGGTTCCATTTCTGTAAGTCACATCTTTGCTATGCTCCTTTCCATCCATTAGGTCTGATTTCTCTGCATATCATACTTACTGGCAAATCAATGTTCTAAGATCTGTGAAATGAATAAATGTATAATGTATATATTCCATTTTATTTAGTGTGTACTATATTGAAATTCTCAGGACTGAGAGCTGTCACAAAAAGTACAAATTTTAGTTCAGAGATGAAAAATTATTTTGGGAAACATGGTGATTTCAGTGTGGCAACATCTCCCCTTGTCACATGCTCTGTTTGGTTATTTGTGTTCAATGTAGCTAAATTGTGTATGTTAACTGCAGGTATCAACATATAATGATGGTTACAAGAGAAGTTTGAATCCACTAAACAAATGACCTCTCACTAGTTAATCTAAGACAGTATTTACTTAAAAACTAGATATAATATTTAATGAGAAAACGTGTTCAATTGTGTTATCTTATAGCAAATAATCATTTACTTATAATTGGGCAATTTATTAAATAATACTAGTTGGTTGTATTTGTATGTTTTCAATATACTTCACTACAAATATTTCTTCAAACAAATAGTAGTATGAGCTGAAAGTGTTCCCAGACCCAGGTTTAAACATATAACATTACTATTTCTTGTATCCATTGTACTCTACCAGTAACCAACATAGATAAAATCTGGCCAGCACAGCTTTTTATAATGGTCAAAATTATCAAAGAAAGTAATAGAAAATATGAAGCCAACATACTTTCACTTTCATGAAGAATTTTGTGATCCTTAAGAATGTAGGCAGATTGTCATTATTTTTAATAGTAGTTCACACAGTTACTAGTTAAAACGTAATTACTAAATGCGTGCATGTATCTGCGTGTTTGTGTGTGCTACATACTTTGAAGAAATGAGGAATAGGTGGCATATTGAGATAGAATTATGTATTCACTCTATCTTACCTGCCTTGTTATGTAATAAAATTAATGTTGGGGGCCACTGACTTTTATATGTCTTGAAGAAAAAGGCTGGACAGTTTCTAACAAATGAAAATTTCTAAAACTCAATAGGGAATGAATATAAAGCAGAAAATCCATCTACTTTTAGCTAGTATTTATCTGATTATATTAGGTTTTTATCTTAGACTTCCAAACAGACTAGCTCTTCTGATTAAATATGGTTGAATTGCAGATTATTACCTATAATGCCAAGGTAAAGGTGACAAACAAATGCTGAACTATTTAGCTCTTTGTGACAAAGACCTACTCAGAAAACAAATTTGTCCCTGATTTTCTTTGTTTCCCATTTCTGTTTTGATTTCCTGAGCTTTCTGCAATTGGCAGGCGAACACAGTTTCCAGATGAGGTAGTGAGGAAGGCAACAATCAGGGCATGCTTTATGATGTTCTTTTCAGTTTGCTTTATGCACACCATCTCTAAAGAACCTTGCCGTCCTGAATGTCCAGGCAGGTGGCTCCTTTATGAAGACCACTGAAATAGCTGGTCCCAAAATGGACAAGTTAGAAGCCAACAACTGAGCAGCTAAAAGCACTGCACTCTGGGTTTTCTAAGGTCAATCAGTTTGACTAAATGTTTAAAGAAGAAAACTACATGAACTTTGGACTGCTTTTAAAATGGGTCAATAAATAATCACCACTCAATCAGAACAGCAATGAAGGAACCAAACTCATTCAAAGGCACAAAATGAAGGTGAAAGCTCCTTTCTTTCTATTTAACTGAGCTGTTGTGAGGATCAAGTAAGAATCCAAATGGAAATGTCTCAGACAATTTAAAAAGTAATTTGTAGCAATCTTATAAATGATCTTTTACTATTATTTTATTGTCTCCTTTGTCTCTAAATAGAGAGAATATAGAAATTAAATTCCATTATTCTCTCTTATAAAATCATTAAAAATAAGTTTCCTCTTAAAAACAGACACAAGTTAGTAGAAAATTGTTGTCTCATATATCAAATTGGGTTTAGTATATAGATAGACTATGTCAAAACTATTTTTTTTAGTCAATTAGTGATGGAAATAAAAACTCTGGGATGTTTCCAACAAAAGTTTTGAATTTATTTTTATTAAGAAGCTAGTTCTAGAAACAATAGTTTCTCACTTATAATTTATTCACTTATTCATTAATTCACTGAAAAATGTTTATTGGGATTCTCCAATATGTCAGGCATCAAGAAAACAGAAATTTTATTGTTGAATAATCAATAAAGTAAGACTAGGTAAAGTAATAATTTTGCTATACAAACTAACTATTGAACATCACACATTTTATTAAGCCTTTTGCAACCTGCCATTTATGTTTATGATGTCTGAGACAGATACAGTTATTAAATATTTATACATATCAAGTTTTAGAAAGAGGCTTTTGATAATTTCATCATTTCTAATAATGCATGGAGTTTTAAGTTGTGGGGGAAATGATTCTTACTGGTGAGGAGTCTTGGAATTAATACTAGTGAGCTGTGTAATTTTTACTCAGAAGCATTAGTTCTTTGACATTTAAGGGACAGGTAAATATCTGGAAAATTTCTTGTTGAAAATTTCAACAAGACCTGTTTGACAAATGCGTAGGATGAGGGGAGTATAGCAGTATCATAGTCTTACACATGTATTTGTCCAAAAAACTAGTAACTATAGGTAAACAAGCCCTAAAAATAGCAAAAGGATAACACAATTTAGAGCTTTAAATGATATATTTTTACAATCCAAATATAAAAACTATTAAGTGGACACTATGATAATGTGGCTAATTCTACTCTTCAAATAATGTTGACAGGGTAAACACATAATTGTATACATGATATGTTAAATGTGTACATACTTTTTTTAATTCCCCAGAAGTAAGTACATATTTGGGAGTCAAATATTTAGAAACATTTTCCTACACCATATTTTAATATATTAAGATTGGTGAATCATGATGGTAAAGAATATGTAATTTGGACTTGACTTCAATTTAGGAAACATTGTTTGAAGTCATGTGTCACATAGGACCTCTGAAGTCATATTATTTCCATGACAATTTGAAATGATAAGTTATAACTGTTGAGTATGCATCTTAGTAAATAATGTATATATAGCAGGATTTAGAACTGTAGTTAGATTAAAATTTCATACCAGCACATAACTTTTTATGCAGATTATAGCATAGAAGTGAAATCAGCTAATACTTTTAGAATGCAATATATCTCTTGTTATCAATATTAAATGTATTTATTTTACTAAGTCCTGTACTAATACACTTACTTAGTACTAGAGAATGCACTATGGGAATTGAAGCTTAAAGAAACTGCAGACTTTGTCTTCAAGGAGCTCTTGATTTTCTGGGTCTAGTTTTTGAGCGTGGAATTTACATGGACTTATAAAAAGCAAAATATTTTATTTTCTATTCTATTCTAGTCCCAGAAAAGGGAAAATTTTATTATTGGGAACAATTTGACTCCTTCACGGTATTAGCACATATGAAATTACAGTTAATGATGAAGAACTTATCACTTACATTATTTCAAGAATTAACTTTTATAAGTATTTATTCTTAGGTATATAACATATCAGGCTGGAAGGAATACAAAAAGTAATAAAAGTAACATCATTTCAACACTTGTCTCATCTGTAACTGTCATTCCACTGGACACTTCATGGACATTATAATTTTTAAGCTATGACCCAGGTCTGTCAGGTTGCAAAGTCTATTTTCTTTCCCCTACACTATGCTCTGGTGCATGCCCTCTGCGAACTCATAAATCTAGTGGGAGAGACAAGGTACCACACACAAAGCAATAAGGAAAAAAACAGAGTATCATTCTCTAGCCTTGATTTTAATGCCAAATAAGAGGAAAAATCAATATAAAAAACAGTTTCAGGAAAGCTTAAATTAAAGAATAAGCATTTAGGGTTCTATCACTGCATCAAATCATCAGTTTACAATACTGTTGTGTCTCTACTGGTTCTTAATGACCCTTTCTATTTTAATCTCTGAATCATTTATTTGTCTGTCTTCCTAACCATAATTGCTGTACTATGAACATATGTGGCATTTTTTCGGCACTTTGCATGCTATCTACACTCAAAGTAAAACTTTTATAAAGCTCACTGGATGTTCTTTTACTCATGTAATAGGGATTCATTGACTTTTACTTTGTTTTTGTTTCCTTTTTGTTTTAATTTGTTTTTGTGTTATTCCAGTATCACTCAGAGCTTATTCTGACTCTATTTGTTTGTTTGTTTCTCATATGTGGTGCATGAACTCAAACTAGGCTTGGCCATTTGCTAGTAAATGGTCCTGTACTTATATATAATTAGCTATTGGGTAATAACTCTTGAAACAACGGTATTTCTTTTCAGTAGACATAACAGTTTAATTTTTGTCAAACGTTTTGCACATTTAAATTGTTGTTTTAGGGCTCAGTGTTGCATCATAACCTGACAATTTTACCACTGTAAACTTTCTGTATTTATATGGAAATAGAACATCTAGACAAGCATCTTCTTACAACACTAGAGATGAAATTTTACATAATTGCTCCATGGTGGGATCCCATACAAGAATTTATGCCTGTCTATTCAATACTGGAATATGTATATGACTAGAATACTAAATGGATCATTTGCCAGCCCTTCCTCTACCAAAAATTCCCATAACTGTCATCCTCCTTCTTCCCTTATATGGTACTGATATTTTCCTACTTGCTATATCAATGAGGTATCATCTTTGAACAATTTCCTGTAAAGTTAATCTTCATTTATTTCACACTATATTTTAAACCTGTTTTAAGTAAAATTCACAAAAAATTTATTTTATAACATCTAATCCAATAACACACCACTATGAAGCTACTGAATACTTTTCTAAACTTTTTAAAATTATCCTATATACAAATAGCAATATTTCTTTAAAACTTAAAGTCTTGTTTTGTTTCCAGATTGTGAGCAACAGATGATTTGACTAAGAAACTGAAGAATTGAATATCACTTTCCTATAAGAAAAAAAAATCTTGCAATTATCCACTACATGGTTAAAACTAAAGAGTACAAAACTGAGTGAATTCAGTCGTGAGGACATAGACAGATGCTGAGTGATCCTTCTTATATATGTGACATAAAGAAACAAAGTTTGGAAATAACAAATAAAGCAAAACCTGAAAACCAGAATACAGAACTGAGTTTACTGGGTAAAGGATATGGTTATATATGGGAACTTCTTAGGAAAATAGAAGTGGGGAGTGACAGGTAGTAGTGGAAGGTGTGGGTTGGACATTATATGCAGAAAGTTCCTAACATTAACACTATTGTATATCACAGTGCATCAAATAAAAAAAAAACACTAAAATCTATTTAAGTCATTTATCTAAATTAAGCCTGTTGAACAATTGGCTGTTGTTCTTAGAATAAAAATACATGCCTTGCATTTTGACTATCATACCACAGTATAATGTGCCTTTTGAGCATTTCTAGAGCTTCCTCATATGCCCTCTGCTAAATGCCTCATCAAGCTTTAAGATTTTTGCTTAAATTCATTCAGCAAAATCTTAACTTTTGATATTTGATATATATGTAAGTATATATATAAATATTTGTATAATTTCTATTCTATAATAATCCTCTAGAGATTGTGGCATATGATAGAAACTATGTAACTATAGCAATCATATTTAGCAATACCAATGTATCATAAATAATCATATAATGTCTTTTATAAGAGATATTTTAATAGGTTAATACTCAACATTATATGGATTAATATTCAACAAATGATAATTATTAAGAGTGAAACAACAATAATATTAGTAACAGCATTTCTAAGATAGTGTTTGCCTGTTTAGGCTACCTTTGCAAACATCATAGGTTAAGTGACTTAAACAACAAAAATAAATTATTTTTGGTTCTAAATAATTGGAAGTTTAAATTCAAGATTTGAGTTCTGGTCACAGTTCTTTTCCTGTCTTTTGGATAAAGCCAACTAACTATCTTTAAGTGTGACCAACACCTGGGTTGGAGGTAATACAGAAAGAAAGGAGAGAGAAAAAGCATAAAATAAGAAAAGCTGGGGCCAGAGTGTTAGCACAGCAATAGGGCCTCTGCCTTGCACATGGTCGACCTGGGATGGACCTGGATTCTATCCCTGGCATCTCATATGTCCCCTGAACCTGCCAGTCGCGACTTACGAACAAAGAACCAAAGTAATCCCTGGTTACTGGATGTGGCCCCAAAACAATAACAACAACAACAAGCAACAACAACAAACAACAACAAAAGAAAAGCTAGGAATGATTTTCCATGCAGGAAAGATATCTAAACAAGTGATACATGTTTCAATAGATCTATCTTTTGATTTTGATTTAAAAACAAGATCATTGCTATATTAAAAGAGCAAATTTGCCAGGTGATCATCATATGTATGTTATAAATTACATTATTCCTTTCTCTCTTCATATATATATTATAGAACAAGAAATATTTTTATAATATCAGAAGGCTTTTGTTTAGTTTAGTTTTTATTTGGTTTTTGGTTTATGGGTCACACCCAGCACCACTCAGTGATTACTCCTGGCTCTATGATCAGAAATTGCTCCTGGCAGGCTCTGGGGACCATATGGGATGCTGGGGTTCGAACCACCACCCTTCTGCATGCAAGGCAAACACCCTACCTCTATGCTATCTCTCCGGCCCCTTAGTTTAGTTTAGTTAAGTTTTTACAGCAATTCCTTCTATCTAGGTGGATAATGAAAATCTATAAGATTCAGGTAGATTTTTATCTAATAAAGGGCACAGTTTTTTTCTTTTTTAAAGAAAGAATGGGGAAAGGTTCTGCTCTTTTTATTTTATGGTTATTCATCTTTCATTTTATGTTCAAGCTTTTCTAGAACATGCCAAAATCCAAGGTTCAAAATGGAATTAAACTTCGCATGAAACATTTTCTCATTAGAAACAGAATCAAAGAAAAACTTACATAAGGTGGCATTTTGTAATTCACAATGGTTTATCTAGATTAAAAATAAGCGTATGGCTGAATTTTGAAAATAAGACTACTTTTTTTTCTTTCACCTATTTAGTTTTTTCCACAGAACATTTCTAGGAATCATGATCAAGAATGAATGTGACGTAAATTACTTCCACATTGGGTAAAGAGAAATCTTTACTTACAAAAGATAAGAACATTTTCTAAATACATGAAATAGGATCAAAAGAATAAATGAAGAGAGTGCACAGAAATTAGAAGCAGAAACATACTTTTTTGATTCAGAGATGAAGATGAGAAGTGCAAGAATAGTGAATTCGGTTTCATATATGTATATGCTTTTGTAGGATCAGCTCTGCACTAAAGAAATTATAAACATATGTTCTTTCACTACATTTTAGATTATGACCATCCCATAAAATCTCATATACCTTATGTGATGGTGTTATAATACATCAAAATATTATTCTTATACACTATCCTGAAAGCATAAATATCAGAAAAAATAAGTGATCTTATTTTATAAAATCGTAAAGAGGATTGGTGAATAAAATATAGAAGTGAATGCATTCAGACCTAAATTTTATTTCATAACTATAACGCAAAATAATTCTTCTCTTTTTTTTTAAATGATAAAAGTCTACCTTAAAATACTTACTTCAAACTCAAATTTCTAATCCCTGACCCCATTAGCTAATTTCATACACTGGTTTATTTGCCTGAAATACAAATGGATATCAAGTAGCAATGGTGCTCTTTCTCTCCAGACAGCTTTTTCACATAAAACATAGGTCACCCTACTGGGTAAAAATATGTCTGGTTAGTAATTTCAAAATGAAGTGTTGCGGTTGACAATAGCATTCTCAGGCATACACACTCCCCTTAGGACCTATGGACAGAGAAGAGGTCAAGGAGTTGAAAAGGTCAAGTGCTTCTTAGACAGACTCATTGCTTTTGTTCCTTCAAGGTCTGTCACTGGTCACTGTTCCAAAACAGAAAAAAATAATGAGCTTCTGAGCTTGGCCTGAACTCTAAATGTTTTACCAACTGTAGGGCATAAGCAAGGCTACCCAGCTGACTCCAAAGGTATCATTCAAGTTAAACTTGAACTTCTCTGGTCCTAATTTGCTTCTTAGTGCATGTTACAGGAATTGGAGAACTGCAAGACTACTGGGTTGTTGAAATAAATGGCTAATATAATGCTTTTGCTCTGCAGACACAGATGTACTGTCATCCCAATAATGAGTGTTTTGCCTTATTTTGCCAATAACTGGGAACAGAGCCAGCAGAATGATGGTGAGTGAAGACTGATGGTTTCAGAGTTAAGTAGATCTAAATTCTAGTCTTTATTACCACACCTTCAAGTTGCGATACACAAAGCAAGAAATTTTATGTATTTGAGGCTTAAAAGTTTATCTCTTAAGGATTTTTACATCTCTTTTTCAGTTTAATGTTATTTCCTGTATTAATTAAGACTGGAGAAAGAGCAAGAACAGGAGGTGGAAAAGAGAAAATGCGTAAGAGCAAGGAGAGAGACAGATACAGAGATTTTTTTTTAATTTTATTTAATGAACATTTTAGATATTCTAATTAGAGCATAGAACTAACATTAAAGATGCTTTTTTATTTTTAATATTGTGGTTTTGTTTTTTGGGGGTTGGGGCCACACCCAATGACACTCAGGCGTTACTTTTGGCTATGCACAGAAATTGCTCCTGGCTTGGGGGACTATATGGGACAGTGGGGGATCAAAACATGATCCATCCTAGGTCAGCTGCGTGCAAGGCAAATGCCCTACCTCTGTTCCACCGCTCCAGCCCCTAAAAAATAATTTGCAATTGAATTCAATACTCTTATGTGTATTTAGGATTAACAATATTTATTATTTTTATATTAGTAGACATTTGATAAAGTAGGTAGGTATTTAGATGAGTGTTTCTCAAAATATCAATATTACTTGAAATTTAATTATTACATTAAAAAGCATCATCTATAATAAGGAATGCTCAATTATATAAAGATATAGGATTTTTGCATTTTTTAGTAAAGTTTTCTTTGCTTTTTTTTGAGATATTAAAAAAAGATATTTAAAATGTACCTCTTTTGGAATTAGGCTAGAACTATATTATATGAATTCCTTCTATTTGCTCACATGTGGAGATAAAGGAGCATCCCATAGAACCCAGATTAGGAAATTCTGATCTAAAAAAATCTTAGAATTTCAGAGTCCTCAAATATTTTTCTCAAACTACATTAAAAGTTAAAATGAGGTGGTAAAGGAGAGACAGTACTGTGGGCAAAAAAAAAATGCCTCTAAGCTATATATCTGGTTTTGACCCTGGCATTTTATATGGCCCTTTAAGCATGGCTAGAAGTGATCTCTACACACAGGATCAGAAATAAGTCCTGAGTAGATTTGCATATAATACCAAAAACCTAAAGCAAGCCACTAAAAGTAGAGCTTTCACCATTTAAGAATTTGAGTTTTAATAAATCATACAGTAATTGGGTTGTCTTTTCGGGAAGAAATCTTTATTTTGAAGCAGCTTCAAAACTCCTAGAAATGTCATGTGGTGCAGAAAGAAGGACCATAATAAAGTTCACAGAATTATTATATATACCACAAAGCTTTAACAAAACATTAAATCTAGTTAAAAGGATCAGTGAAAATTAGAATAAGATTTATTTAAAAAAATAAATAATAGAAAATCCAAACTATGGTATACTTTGTGCAGTAAAAAAAAAATGATGTATTTTAGAGAAAGTTGTCTATGAAATAGTAAGTGAAAAAAGGAACAAAGAAAGTTAAAATAATAATTAATCTATAATGCTTATTATCTACACATCTTTGCAAATGCACCAAAGTGGAACCAGAAATACAGATATAAAACTCATTGCTTTTGCTTTTGTGTCACACTAGGAGGTGCTCAGTCCTTCCTATTAGCTCAGTGCTCAGGGGTTACTTCTGGTGGAGATTGGGAGGAGGAATATGTGGTGGTGGTGATGATTGAGCATGTGCAAGAAAAGTTTACTTCCCACCACCGTATCTCTTTGACTCCATCAATGTTTAATTCTAAAAAAAAAAAAAAACTTATAAATGGAAGTAAAGAAAAGCATTACCTTCTTAATCTATGAGCCTTAGCATTATTGGAGATGTCTTTATTAGATACGAATTATTTTTGTAACAATTTTATTTGGTTTGAATCATGCATTCTCTACACATAAAGGAAGAAATGCATATTGTTATTTATCCTATGTTCTCTGCTTTACTAAGGACTAAAATATAAATTGCTACTGACTTTGGAAGACTATAACAAATAATATGAAGAATATACAGTTGTATATTATACATGATTTAGTATTATAACAAATAATATAAAGAATATACAGTTATATATACATAATATATAGGAAAGTAAGTGAGATATATACAAATGAATAGTAAGAGGAAAATTTTTACATACTAGGAAGAAAATAATTAGGATCTTGAAGAGAAATTTGGAGAAAATATTTAATATTATAAGCTTCATTAAAACATATGGAATACTGAGAATTGGTAAATAGTAATAGATTTTGAATAATTTAAATGAAACTATGCAAGTTTTCAAAGTCACTAAAGTCATTATATATAGTGACAATATAACTTTTGTTAGTAGAGAAAATATTTTCCTTATGAAGCAAATTTAGTATTTCTATTTTCTCTTAAAAGCTATATTAGAGTCACATCCTGAAATAGAGCTTTGGATTTCTGTGTCGGTTAATATTATACATTAAATAAAGGACATTTGTAATGGGTAGTACAAAAATGACCTATGAAAATGAAAGTAATAGAGTTTCCTTCTAATCTTCGGTTAAATCAGTCATCTTTTTTTTATGGATTTCAGGTTTTCCAGCTCATAAGTAGCGGCACAATATGTATTGCAAAGGGGTTGCAGGTGGATTAGATATTGACCTCTTACAGTGTTCTTGGCCCATTCCTTGCTAATCCTAAGCAGGCAGGTTCATTTATCCCAGTGATTTTCTTTGTGTGCCAGGATATAAAAAGCTAGAACACTGATATACTGTTATTTGAAATCTTTTTCCTTTCACATGAATCAACTTTTTGATAAATTCCTATTAGAGGATATAATATAATGTAATGGAAAGAAATAATAGCAAAACAAAAGAAGAAATAGCATAAAAATAAAACGTTCATTACGATTTTAATGTTATAAGTGCCTTTAAATTAGAGATTTAACCTCCTTTATTCTTAGTATGCTTGTCTCTGAAAGGGCAAAATACTTATTTTCACAATTGTTAGAAATGTCAACTTAAATAATAGATCTAAAAGTGCTTTGAAAACTATTCTTATAAGACCATCAACATAATTTGTATTCTGCATTCTATTGAAAAGAAATGCTTAGAATAATTTAATCATTTTAAAATTACAGATTATTATAAGTGACCATAATTTAAGATTAAACAAAATTTAGCTGGAATTTGGCTAATGTGCCTTTTATTTATATTGCCAATTGTAAACATAATTAAATTTTACCCAAGTAACACCAGGTCAGTATTGAAGTCCAAAGTCAACATTTAGCTTTCTGTAACATGGACATATATTTTACAAAAAATATTTGACGTGATTTTCAAAGACCTTATAAGCAACGATTTAAAATACAATGTTTGATATTTATAAATGGAAGGTGATGGTAATGTTGATATAGATTATAATGATGATGGGAGTGACTCAATGGTATAAACATTCTTAAATAGTTGATTAAACTTTTGTATTTTCCAAATTCTCTATGTTATCTAGTACATTATTTATAGTCATTTTCCACCTTAATGGATGTTATTAAGTTTGGGAACTGGAAGTTTAATAATGTTATTTGTACTAGATTCCCAAAGTTTTTTTGTTTTGTTTTATTTTTGGTTGGTTGGTTGATTGGTTGATTTCGGAGACACTCAGGGGTTACTCCTGGATCTGTGCTCAGAAATCACTCCTTGAAGGCTCCGGGTTGCGGGAGACAATATGGGATGCCAGGAGATTGAATCTGAGACTGCTACCTGCAAGGCAAGCCACCCGCTGTGCTATTTTGCTGTCCCCTCCCACACGTTTTATTATACATTTTTTAAGCAGGTAGATGGATTATGCAAACTTTCTTGTGGGAATATTTTGTTAGTTCACTCAAGAACCAGAGAGGGAATATGGAATATAAACTGGAATATACTTTACAATGATTTTATCAGCTGTATGGACATAGAGAAATCTAGAAATCTAGTGCTAGAAATGACAGAATGTAATCTAGTTTTACACAGTTATATATTAGATAAAATTTGAAGTTCAGAAAAGTAAATTGAGATCACTAAGGGTTTACAGAAAATATAAATTCATATTTTTAAATTATAACTCCAATGACCAAACGCTAAGGTTTTATGGGTTTTATTTGTGTGTTTGTTTTGTTTTTTGGGGGGTCACACCCAGTGGCACACACAAGCTACTCCTGGCTCTGCACTCAGAAATTGCTCCTGGTAGGTATGGGGGACCATATGGATGCCGGAAATCGAACCACCATCTGCCTGCAAACGCCCTACTGCTATGCTATCTCTCCGGCCCCAACTTTGTGGGTTTTTAAATTATTATTAAATTATATAGAAATTAGAATAGCCTCAGGATTCTATTTTTTCCTGCTGAGTCTCTAAGTTAACTCTATTACCTTTTCCTTTGTCACTTCTTCCTAGACTTTTATATCTTTTATTTCTTGGATAGGGAGTTGAAGTTATCACCTTGACCTTTCAGGGTTTAATCTCAAAGTAAATCCATGAATCATCTATCTTTATATTGAATTCTATAATATAATTTTTATGGTTTTTTTACAGATGAAGAAGACAATAGCCAGAGATAAGAATTGATCAAGGTCACTTAGAAGTTAATGACACAAAAAGCAGAACCACAGCCGCAGTATCAGGCAGTTAATCTTATTATCAGTTTCATAAAATCATTTCATAAAATAATGATAATTATTTGGTTTGAAATTAAGTGTCAAGTAGCATGCTTAACCAAGTACTTTAGCTATTACCCTTAATATTTTAATTGTAATATGAATTTCAATTGATTACATCACTTTTTACAGTTCCAAAGCATTTGCAAGAAACCCTGAGAACTTGAATCCATTAACTTCTATATGTTGCTTTATTGATATTGGTATACTCTTTTAACATTTATTTTGAATTTGAAAATTGGAAATAATGATAACTTGCAAAAGAGATTGACTACAATTGTGAATCTACTTCAAATGTTAATTTGTCAATGATCCTTGCTAAATAGGAAATATGAATGTATTTATAACGACTTAAAGAAACTATTTCTTTCTTCTGGTGGAGGGGAAATTTGGGTCATATCTGGCTGTGCGTCAGGTTTGCTTTTGACTTTGTATTCAGGTATTTCTTCTTCTGTGTTTAGGGGCCCATATGTGGTTCTGGGAATCCATACTTGGGTAGGCTGCATGCAGTCAGATGTGTCATCAATGTAAAATTTCTCAGCCCCAAAGTTTTATTTTAATTGAGATAATAATTTACATGACTACAAAATGTGTAGGGCTTCAAACTTCATTATAATGAGCAAATCAATTTACCTGACATTAGTAAACTATTTTGGTCACTCTTTTGTAAGTTTTTGTTCTGAGACTGAAAAAAATCTAATGACTCAGAGATGGAATTTCCTACCAGAGAAGAGCTAGAAGAAATTTTTAGAATATCTGAGCTTGGACAACAATAAAAATTAGAGAGTTTTCTTTGCTGGGTACATCAAGAGGCAGACAATAGAAACACATTGTTAACAATTCAGAGATGCCTGTAAATGACACAGAATGACACAGATGTGAAAAATATAACTAGCAGCTATAAGAGTAAAATTATATTTGCCAAGTTTGTAACATAAGAGGTAACAGATTTTTAAAGAAAGTAAGTGTGTTTATATTTGTGATTGTTTTTGACAGATTAATTATTTTGGTTATTTGGTTTAGTTATTTGAAACTGAAAGTCTCATTGAATGAGAAATCAAATAAACTGTTATGAAGCATCCACTTGGCAATATTTAGAGTTCTCCTGGGAGATTTGAATTTTTATATGCTATTTTTAAGTGAAGGATTATGCAAAGTGACAGAAAAGATGATTTTTACAACTTTAGTCATATTACAAGGAGCTTTAAAATGATATTCATAAATTGGTATTTTAATAAGTTACATAAAGTTTCCCTTTAATATTTATGACTTAGGTATGTTACTGCAAAGTACGTTTCCAGGAATCTAAATGCCTCAATACTAAATAACGTAAAATACCAATAAGTTAAAATAAAACACATACACACACAAACAACACCTCAGTTTAAGTGAATAGAATAGATAACTATTTGTACAGTAGTAGTTCTATTTAATATATGTTGATTATTTCTATGTAGTCTTTGTACCACTTAATTTTAAGACAATGACAGGGAAAATAAAGTTGGGGTACAAAGCTTCTGACAAAGTGAAAAATTACTTTTATTAGAGCAGACCTACATCCTACCATTGTATTGTAATTAAGGTTTTTTTCTGAAAGAATGTTATAAATCCTGATTTTCAAATACTTATAATGTGATGTTTATATAGAAAGAAGGCCAACATTTCAGTTCTGTAAGTTCAAGTTGATTTGTCCCTAATACAGTTAATGCAATCTTACCAGTATTAAGGATCTGTGACAAAAGTGTTATTTGCAATTGTTTAAAGTAAATAAATTTAAGTTCAAGGTAGGTAGATGAATTTTCCAAAGTTGTACAGTGAATAAATAGTAAAGACAGGTTGTAGATAGATTGACTCTCAGCTACAATAACTTATCATTGTAGACTTTAAGTTTTGTTACCAGCTCTAAAAAAACATAGGGCAATATTCAAATGCCTTTATGCCAACAACTCTTGCAAAGACCCTAGACAGAGACAGTTTAAATTCATTTGAATTGGAAGATGCAAAAATGAAAAGGAAGTCAAATCTCCAAGAGTTTTAAGCCACTGTTTTTGGAATAGAATATTTCTGAGTTAAAGAGTAAAGAAAAAGTACTAAAAATGTTTAATTTTAGAGATTTCTTTTTAGCAATATATGCTTGACTCAGATATATTTGAATCAAAATCACTGATTGCTATTGTTTGATTGTTTTTAAACATAATGAACTTCAATTCATATGTATATTTACATACATATTTGTTGGAATAATGTGTTTTAGAGCTTTAAAATAGAGAGGAGTCAATCTTAGGTATCTAAGGTACAGACAAATGTTGAGGCACTTATTAGATTTAGACATAAAAATAAGCACTAAATAACTAGGATGAGTAGTATTATTTCTATTTTATTATTCATGATATTTATGATAACATTATATTTGAAAATTGAAGCACATAGGTTAAATAAATTTGGGTATATTTATTTTAAACACACATTGTAGGGGCCTGGG
>PVKC010012121.1:0-24030 GCA_004027635.1 Crocidura indochinensis
GTGACAATATATGGCAAGGGTGGAGAAACCCTGTATCTCTTAGACAAAGGAAATTCCTTTTCGAATGACCCCAATATTTACTGTGCATCTGCAGGAGGGAAAAAAAAAACAAGCACAAAACAATTTTTTTATTAGTAGTATTTACTTATCTATCTTTGGTTGATCTCATTATTGTGGTTTGGCTATCGAAGTGGATGTCTCTATTTATATTTACTTATTTATTTTCTTCTTTCCTTTTCTTATGTGTACTGCCACATTTCTATCTCAAAACCATGACCTTTATATGGTACTTTTTCTTTTTTTTTTTTTTTAATGCTCACTGGATATTTTATTTGTTTCTCAAACCAAGGATGACCCATTTCCAGAGTATTTAATCCCTTTATTTTTTTTATTTATCTTTTTTTCTCTTCTATTTTTCCCCTCTCTCTCCAGGCTATTAATTTTCTCTTTTTCAAACAAACCACATAACTTGAACTAACTATTCCCGTCTCCCAATTAGTGGGGGAAAAGGGGGTAACCAAGACCAAATAGGTGTAAGACCACTAAGTAGTAAGCTAGACACAAGGAGGACCACTTGCTTTAGCAACCCCGGGGATTAGGGAAGAGAATATGGAAAGTAGGATGGGAACGGAGGTGGAGGTAGGACAGTTTGGTGATGGGAGTTCCCCTGATTTTATGTTTATTTGTACCTAAAATATGATTGTCAACAGTATGTAAGCCAATATGATTAAAATAAAAATTATATATAAAAAAGAATGGATTTCAGCATGAGACTAGGAAAGTCAGCTGGTCGAAGATGGGGATCAGGGTCTTCATAAGGAAGGAAGACGAGGTGAGAAGGGGGAATGAGCCAAAAAATATGTGAGAAACATCTCATGTTTATTCTTTGTCGGAAAAAATATAGATGAGTTGCTAATGGATTTTTCTAAATGTCCTAGAATTTGTGTATCACTTTTCTGATATTGACCCTAACAAACTAATATTATTTTGTTATCTATAAATAACTATTTATAAATGGCAGGTTTTAATTCAACATTTCTAGTATTGGGCCCCAGTATCTGTTTTTTTGAAAAATATCATTGGTGATCGTGATTTGAATATTATAACATTTTGAGTGACATTCAGAAATAGTGCTTCATGGTGTTTGTTGTCTTTATGACTATTAAGGGACATTTGTTGCTTTATTTTAATAATACAGATCAGTTCATCAACAGAGGAACAGGTAGTATTCAAAACAGTAAACATCAAGATGTTTGTCATATTGCCTTTGGATCTAAAGTTTTTGGACCGCCTCCACTCTCTGGAAGAAGAAATAACATGAGAACATCCAGTGAGGTAGGAACAAAGTTTGAAAAACCTAACTAAGTTTGAATGATGTGAGAAGGGAAGGATTTTTTATGGGGATTTTCCTCAGTGTGGGAGAAAGAAGAGAGACTGCATGCCAAAATCAGTCTAAGTTTATTAACTTAGAACATAAATATTAGATTTTAAGAGACATTCAAAATGTTCCTATTTTTTGTCGTGTTAACGTAACATTTTTGAGTATTTTCATTAAATGTGTGCACAACTTAAAGGCAATTATATCTTAGTACATTTGATGGGCTTCAAAAAAGAAATTTTTTCATCACTAGGTACTTTATGATAAGTAGATTCTCATGTTATGTATTCCCTCTGATTTTAAAGTGATTTTAAAAATAAAAATTATTTAAAATAGTGGTTTTCATTTTAATTCCTACCTGCTAAAGATGGAGTATAATAAGTAAGCACCTTTTCTTTTGTTGTTGTTGGTGGTGGTTTCTTTTTTTTTTTTTTTTTTTTTGAGTTGGAAAGGGCACTACATCTGGTAGTGTTCAGGAATTACACCAGACTGCAGACTGCATTCAGAACTCACTCCTTGTGGGGCTCAGGGTACCATATAAAGTACTAGGAACTGAACTTGAGTCAGCTACTTGCAAGGCAAGCACCCTACATGCTAGAGTAGCTAGCTATTAGACTCTCTTTAATTCTTTAAAGAATTTTAAGTTTCTAATTTTTATCTTTTCCCTTTTTTTTAATAATATATTTATTTAAACACTTTGATTACAAATATGATTGTAGTTGGGCTTCAGTCATGTAAAGAACACCCCCTTTCACCAGTGCAACATTCTATCAACACCTTATGTATATCAATTTGTGAAGTTTTGAGGGGGAGGCACTCCCACTGGTGCTCAAAAGCACTTAGAAATCAATCCTGGTATATGACTCGGGGGCCATGTGGAATGCAAAGCAAGTGCCATGCCTACTGTACTAGCAATCTGGCCACAGAGGATTGTTGTTGTTGTTTTTTTTTCAGAGTTTTGTGTTTTTATCTCCTTATATTTTTCATCAATGTCTTCCTAATTTCCCACTGAACTGTCCATCTCCAACTGTTCTCACCCTCTAATATCCTCTTGTATTTTTTTCTTATTCTTTGCCCCAAAATTATGTCTCCATTGTAGATTTTATTGGGAATATATTTCATGCCAATATTTTAAAATGTAAATTAATTCATTTTCCCTATAGACACTAAAATCTACTGGGTCTAAAAATAATCGATCATGCCAACAGCCCATGGCAGAAAAGAGTGTTAACTGTACAGAAAAGTCTGCTATGTTGATACCTGAGTCTGAGGACCAAGGGGATAAAGAAAATATTCGCCAAATTAAGCAGGCTGTACCTACTCATGGTAAGAAAGAATTTTTCATATGAATTGATAGTGAGTGAAAACAGTGAATTTTAAAATGTTATGATAAATAAAATATAAATTGGTTCATTCAAGTTTTTTTTTTTTTTTTTTTTTGGTTTTTGGGCCACACCTAGTGACGCTCAGGGGTTACTCCTGGCTATTCGCTCAGAAGTCGCTCCTGGCAGGCACGGGGGACCATATGGGGAACCGGGGGATCGAACCGTGGTCCGTCCTAGGTTAGCGCAGGCACCTTAGCTCCATCATTCAAGTTTTTAAATTGAGATTTTATTGACATGAATTTCAAGTGGACATGATTTAATATTTGTATATCTTGTGAAATAACCACAAGAAGTTAACTTACAAATTTATTGTCATACATATTATGTTCTCTAAAATGAGAAAAATTAAATTTCAGTAAATTTCAAAAAATGTTATGATAAAATATGAAGTTGTATTATTGATTGATTATATATGTTAAATCTGGACAAAAGTGATAAATATTGAAATAAGTTTGGAATTATTATACATAGTTTATGTAAACTATCATTTTTAATTACTATATATCTGTGTTTTTATTTTATGATGTATGTGAGAAAATTATATAACTCCTATCTTAGCTGTGTTTTAGGGTGCTTAATGTACATTTTAGGCTTTCTCAACCATTGTGTCTGTGAGTCTCTTTTATCTGTAAATGTACTTTGTTTGATCTCATTGATATAAAACAACCATATAGGTAAAGAAAAAAACATTTGTCCTATTTTGTAGATTGAGAATTCAGGGCTACCAGATATGTCAAGTTATTTACTGTTAGTAATCATTGGAAAGAAACGAGAAAAATCCAATACTATCACTCCTTCTAAATTTTTTTTACTCTCCATGGTCTGACTTTTGTAGGCATTGAAATATGGAGGAAGGACTTGAGGGGTTTTAGAGACTACAAAAGGAATAATATAGACCTTCCCACTCTTGTGACACTTTGATCGTTTCTTAAACTCTATCAACTTCAGTTTCTCATCTGGAAAATAAAGTTACTCGTAGTAGTTCAAAACTGCTAAAAAGTAATTGTGAGGATTCTGAAAAAAGTTAATTAAGCACAGAATATGATTCTGAGAAATTAGATATTCACTGACTTATGCATTGTTTATAAATGAACATATATACTTACATGGTACCAATAAGAAAATATTAAGTTATACTTTGGACTTCTTTGTATTTATATTAAGTTCTCTGGTGTTCTTTGGGAAACTTCTATTAGCTCTTATTGAATTATATTTAAATCTACTTCCTCTTTTAAAGAAAATGAATTTTTCTGTATTGACTTGCAATATTTATACTTTTATATCATGATATATAATGAACATGAATCAAATTATAGTCCTCTAAATTTATATTACTTGAATAAAGTGTATTGGTACTTTAGCAATGTAAAAAATTCTAATATTGAAATAAAAATAAACACCTATTTCCTAAGAAGGAATAAATTGTGTTTTGGAAGCAGTTTTATGTCAAAATGATACATGAAGATTCTAAATAGATCTATAATTGTATTAATTGTGTTTACTTCAGCCATATAGTATTTTCTGTTCTGTCTTTTCTAATATGAAAATATACAGCCAATCTGCATATTATACATCCACATCCCCCTCAAGAACCATCAGCAGATAAGAATAATAGCAGGAGAAGATTACGTTTAAAAAGCACCAGCAGAGAAAGGACAGAGACACCCAGCGGTATGACACTAATTCAGTATTATCTTATGTCTGTATATTATTCAGAGCAAAAGGATCTCTCTCTGCAGGTTGTAAATTTCAAAGGATTATGAGCCAATTCATTTAAAATATAAATGTCTGTTCCATAGAGATTATTGAAATCAAATTTTCTGCAAAAGGATTGCTCTAGAGTCCTAACAAAGATTTCCTGGATTAAATCAGCAGTACTATAGAAATAAAGGACTTCCTATTTTTACTTTCAAAGACATCAGCTTAAATCATTGTTTTTAAAATATGATCCAAATTATAAAAAGTTTAAATCTGCATACTTTAGTAAAATTAAACTTAACTCATAATTTTCATCTTTATTTGTGTGTCTGTTATGAAAATTGGTTTTCAGATTGCTTTTTACATTTACATTCTCCCTATGGATTCCTTGCCACCTGTCTAGTGGAGGCAAAAAATTTAAACTATTTTCAACCAATAAAACATTAAAGTGTTTAGGGGCCTGAATAATAACAGGTAGGGCATTTGGTATGCATATTACCAACCCTGGCTCTGTCATTGACATCTCATATAGTCCCCTGCCAGGAGTAATTCCTGTGTACAGAGTCAGGAGTAACCTGTGAGAATTGCCAGGTGTGCCCCCACTTCAGTATACATCTTTGGGACAAAGAGATATTACTGGAGATAGGGCATTTGTCTTGCTCACAATTGACCCCGGTTCATTCTTCAGTACCACATATGATCCCTAGTTCCACCAGAAATGATTCTTTCAGACAGAGAGACAGGAGTAAGCCCTGAAGAGCTGCTTGGTGTGACTCAAAAACTGGATGAAGGGGCCAGAGTGATAAAACAGCAGTAGGGTGTTTGTATTGCATTCGGCTGACCCAGGACAGACCTGGGTTCAATCTTCAGCATCCCATACAGTCCCCCAAGCCAGGAGCAATTTCTAAGTGCATAGCCAGGAGTGATCCCTGAGTGTCACCAGCTAAGGCTCAAAAACAAAACCCCAAGAATAAAAATAATAAATAAAAAAAACCTGAATGAAAAGAAAAAGACAGATTGAGTAAAAAACTTAATTTAAAACATTCCCTTCAACAGATGAATGGCTAACGAAACTGGTACATATACATAATACAATATTATGCAGCCGTCAGGAGAGATGAAGTCATGAAATTTTTCTATATGTGGATGTACGTGGAATCTATTATGCTGGGTGAAATAAGTAAAAGGGAGAGAGATAGACGCAGAATCATTTCACTCATCTATGGGTTTCAAGAAAAATAAAAGACATTTTGCAATAACTCTCAGAGACAAAAGAGATAAGGGCTAGAAAGTCCAGCCATGACATGAAGCTCACCACAAAGAGTGATGAATGCAGTTAGAGAAATAACTACACTGACAACTATCATAATAATGTGAATAAATAAAGGAAGTAGAAAGTCTGTCTCGAGTTTTGGGGTTTTGGGGTGGGGAGAAAGTAGATTTGGGACATTGTTGATGGGAATGTTGCACTGGTGATGGGGGTGTTCTTTACATGACTGAAACACAACTACAATCATATTTGTAATCAAGGTGTTTAAATAAAGATACTAATAAAAAACTTAATTTAAGAAAAATATCTCATTTTAGTAGAAACAAAGTGAAAAAATAGTAAGATCACTAAAACACTTAAAAGTAAGTGTTTTGAATTCTTCTTTATTACATATTATGAAAGCTAAATCTAAATTGTTCCCATCGAAATATCAAGGAATTTTATGATGAACCTTTATGAAAATGCAGCTGAGTTCATCATAAAACATTGTACCCTGGTGAGAAAAGCCAGAAAACTTTTAACATAATCTATTTGTCACCTTTGGACATATAAAAGTGTACTATATGAACAGCATTCTTTAAAAACTAATTCTTATGAATTTCAATGAAAGTAATACCATGAAAAATATTTATTCTAATAAAGGCAGATCTTCAGGAAATAACAGGAATGAAGATAATGAAATAACTACTCCCAACACTCTCTCCCAGCAACGAGAAGAACAATTGCACCCCAGAACTGCAGGACCCCAATCACCTGACCATACAGGTTTTCATCTTTATTGTACCCTAATTGTTAATAATTAATAAAGCATGAATCTATCAAATACCTTAAAGATGATCACTCTGGAAAGTTGTCCTGCAATCATTTTCTAAAATCTCTTCTTTTTTCCATCTCACCTTTTAATCTCCATTTTATGTCAAACTTTTTATGTCAAACTTTTATGTCAAACTTCACTGGATAAAAAGTACAAGTTTTACTGTACTGTAAGTTGTCCTGTCTAGAATGAAAGTTTAAAACTCCCAGGTTTTTTCATTATCACGTTTCTCAGTTATTTCTAGTTGTTGCATTTCTCTAGTTCTCTTTTTAGTAGATATGGTTGGAGTGTAGAAAATTGGGCCCATCATCATATTTGGCCTAAAAGCAAATTATTTTAGCAGAAGAAATGGGAAAATAAATGAAAACTGTTTGTAGTTTGTCAGTCTTATTTATGCAGTGTTAAAACCTTCATTAAAATGTTAGGTGCAATTAGTGTCTCTAGCATAAATCTGACTGTGTAGAAAAACTAATTAGATGTTTAGGTGATCGTTCTTGCATTTATCTTGTTTGCTGCAATATTGTGATTACATAGTAATTTACATATTTTCCTAAGAAAACGCATCAAATCATTCATTACAATTGATATGAAAATACTTGAGGTAAAACTACAAATTCCAAAAAAGCATGGGGTAGTGGGATTTGGTTGCTGTGGTGTAGAAACAAATCCTCTTACTGTTTTCCCTTTTGCCCTCCTTTTGTTTTGTTGTGATGAGGAACACACTCAACTTGTGCAACAGGCACTGGAGGTTGAACATTTGGTCATGACACTTGTGAGAATTTACACATTTTTAGCTGCTTTATTCAATACCTTCAAGATCACACTCAGCACATGGGAGATATGTGAGACTGAACCTTTGCCTCAACCTGTCAGGCAGTGTCTCTACCACGTGACTCACATATCAAGACTTTACTTTTTGACTGTATATGTTTGACAGTGGATCATACAAATCCTTTAATTTTGGAATGAAGATGAGCAGTGTCATTTCCTTTGATTTTCTTTACATATACATGTATGTCATGCAGCATATTGTTGTTTAATTAATCTTTAAATCACTGCTATATTTGCAAGGTACCTTCTATAAGCTTAACACTATGCAAAAGGATTTTCTGCCCTCTTTAAAAGGGACAATAAAGTGAATATATTCATCTCATCTGCCTGCAATAGCACTCTCTCCTGATCCTCCACATGCCATGTGGAAATGATATGATCAGGTAGATTCAGTATAACTTGATATAGATATAGATATAAGTATACTGGAATGAATATATATAGAAACCTATATAAATCTACAGATTCTTGATAAAATGTGTATATTCTCTAAGAACATACATTTACTGTCCTTTCTATGGAAAGTTTTAATATATAATGACAGTTCAAGTTAAGAAGTAGATGAAATATGATAAATATAGTATTTTGGTGGCAGTGAATGTAATTTTTATTAAAGATCTGTTGTATGTTGCTTTTTCATGGTTTTCTCTTCTGAGTAACTTGGATATTGTCTTGTTACTTTGTTTAAAGACATTTGAGATTAATTTCCTCCTGCAGTTAAAATAGTATTTTAATATTTAATCTCTCTTGCGCTCTCTCACTCTCTTTCTCTATCTCTCTCTCTCTCTCTCTCACACACACACACACACACACACACACACACACACACACACACACACCTGGAATGTCAAAATAATAAGACTGTACTATGAAGAGCTTGCTGTGAGATAGGTGATAATTATTTCAGATTTAAAATTTTCCTGGCCAGTATTTTATTCAGATGAAGAGAAAGTGCAAATGATTTGCCAGTAGCAATAGGCACTGATCAAGTTAAATGTTTAGCAGCTTATAAGATGTCAAATAAATTGCATTCCTTGACTTTTAGCATGATTTGATAAATCTATTTCAACAGCAAGAAGTCTTAACCCAACTACCTGCCTAAAGCAACAATTATGGAAGACTAATCTAATTTTTGTCATCTTTTCCAAATATCAGATGAGTGGATATTTCCTGAAAAGGGTGATCGACTTCTCCATTTGGCATCTAGTCAACAATCTCTGCTTCTAGATGACAATTCCTGCAACTCTTCACATGTGTGGCAAGAAGCCAGCAAAGAAAATGAACATGACGAACAAGCAAAGGAAACCCAGAATGTGCCAGTGGACATTTTCACCTTTTCATCCAGACCACGATCAGCACCCCATGGAAAGACTCAGAGTGTGTCACCAGAGGGTGGTCCATTTATTTTGGATCTAAACAAGGAAACAAATAACAGCGTAACAAAGAAAGATGCCCAACTAGAAGCTGATTTCTATGTCAGTGACTGCAGCGAAGAGGTACATTGCTTGATGAGTGATGTCGTTTTAAAAGCACAGTTGTTCCATTAGTTTCAGTGTGCACTAAAACTATTTGAAAAGAAAGAGGGGAAATCAACTGCTATTTATAAAAAGGCAGCAGATTGCGATGTCAGTCAACAGTTGCCTGGGGTTGTTATGGTAACTAAATTGCTGCCTTTTTTTTTATTAACAGTCAGCCAATTTCATTTTTAATTATGGAGAGTAGCTTTAAGTTTGGTTTGTGATTTTCATTTTAATCTTTGTCTCACAGAATAAGAAATAAAATGCACTTGAGTTCTATGATAGCAAGACCAGTAAAACACTGAGAACACGTTGTTCAAGATCTCTGGGGAAATGGCACTGCTGTTGCTAAGCATTCTGAATTGGCAGTTTACTGGCTCCCTTTCTCCCATGCCATCTTTTCACCTTAGACCTATTAGGACTCATTATTTTCCATATGGTCCCTGAATTTCAAGAGTTGTGCCAATTAAAGTTTAGATAATGAATCATGAATTAGTGCTGGGATTTACCTTACAGGAAGTCTTCTGTTTGCAAGTATTTAGAATATAAATCCCTTATAAATTAGTAAATTCATACACACTTTAAGAAACCTTAATAAAAATCCAACCAAATGGATGATGAAACATTGTTGAAAATTTAATACGTAACTTTCCTCCTGTGAGATTGATTTACCAGTAAAATTTATTTTTTTCAATTATGTACACCAATATTTCTAAAAAATAGCTTAAAACAAATTACAGTCAAGTGATGGCTTAGCAAAATTACTAAAATCACTATGTAGAAGTCATAAAATTAAATTTTAATTATTAAAATATAAAAGTGTTTTAAATGTTAAGATATATAAAAAACAGAAAACTTCTTATAGTCTATAACTATAATAGATGATAATCTTCTTTTGGATAGTAGGATAAAGAGTCAGCCCATAGTACCACCTTGCAGAACCAGTTGAGAATGTGTTAAGATTGTTCAGACAGTAATTACGGTTTTGTGCAGCTTTTAATGAATTTCTCCAGCAAAGATACGAGGAAATGCTTTAGTCATAATACCCTTTATTCTGGGTGTCATAAAACTTATTAATCATATCAAACATAAAAATATTATAAAAACCTTTTATGCATAAACAGTATACTTGAGCCAGCATTTTGTCCTTTCACTGGAATTAACATGAACTATATAAAAGCCATAACTTGGCATTTGTTGTAACATCTAGTATTTCACAATTCCAGCTGTAAGATCTTTTAAAGTATTAATTGGATAATATTATGTTAATTCATATCCATTTTATTTTGTTGTTGTGGGGCCATACTAGGTGATTCTCCAGGCTTCCTCTTGGTTATATGATCAATAGGTGGTGGTGCTCAGGGAACCATTTTGTGCTCCTAAGAATCCAACTGGAAGTATGCAAGAAAAGTGCCTCACCCCTGTATAATTTTCTTCAGTCCATACCATTTTATTAGTAAAATAGGTTTATCCTTTCCCATAAGCATGGTACCATCTTTATTACCTAAAATTTAGCTTTCTGATGTAAATTTAATGATTGGTAAAAAAAAAAATGGTAGTCACTAGAACATGGTGGGAAATATAGGGAAGCCACCCTGATATACTACCTTAGGAGCTTTTTTATTCAATGAAGGATAAGCTTAAGAAAAAGCAATAGCACTTCTTGGGGGGAAAAAAGAATTCTGGCTAGTTCTGAATATTTTAATTTCTTATCACTTTTCATATTTTTTCTCTAACTTCTCAACTCCTTCAACATTTGTAATGCAGAAATGTACTTATCTCCAGGCATGTGAAATTCAAAAGAAAGTCAGTTACCCAAATTCAAACGGGCCTATCTCTCTAGTCAAATGAGCAATAATTTATAGCTAGGATCTGTAGTGGAATCATCTCAGTGCTAATACCTGTCTGAAAATCTGCTAAGAGTGACAGAGAAGGGCTTAGAAGCCTTATCATATAAAAGAAGCTTGAAAGGCTTGCAATCAGGAGCAAGACACAAACTAAATCATAAAATTACAGCTAACAAATAGGCCAAGCTATAAAACAAATTCTACACTTTCTAACAATTCCTCTATTAAACTGGGATTATTTTGTAAATTGTTTTCAGGTAGGTTGCCTTTTCTACTCACCAACTATAAATTACTGGGAAATTGGGTTCCATATATGCAATGATTTTCTGCATATTGTCTTTGAAATATACATTTTGTAGATTTAGGCATCTTTCCATTAGTTTCATTGTTTTATAGTTATGTCGTTAAACTTAAAATTTTACTCCAGAAACACAATGCCATAAATAATAATGTATTTAAGAGCACTGCATTTCTTATTTCACTCGAACGTTATAATTTGTTGTTAAAAGAGACTCAAGTATTGTCTAAAGGAAATTAGATTTATTCAGTGGAAAACTAGACAAAAAGAAATTATGTCATTAAATCAAAGGAAAAGTATATATAGTTCACTGATAATAAAGGTTCATTAAAATAAACTTTTAATAATGCATTGTTATAATTTAAATAGTTAGTAACTAATTGTCATGGAGAAATAATACAGCAGGTAGGGTGTTTGCCATGCCCACAGCCAACCCTGTTTCAATCCCTGAAGCCCATATGGTTCCCAAGCGCCACAAGGAGTGGTGTCCCTGAGCAAAGCAACAGGAATAATCTCTGAGCACTACTGACTGTGGCCTAAAAAACTTAACTAACTGATTTGACATCTGAAATTTTCATAAGTATGAGACTCAAATGTATTTTATATGCTCTTGTTATTATTTTATGCCTTTCATTACATTTATTCCGATTCATGCTAATATGCCTGATAATTTTAAATTTGTCCTTATTTAAGAAACACTAAGTAATTTTAATTTGTGATCTATAAAATCAAGGCTACTATGGAAAATGAATTTTCTTATGAAAGTTGTTAAAACAAAATACCTTTTATACTATTGCAGCATCTAAAAGAAAAAAAGAAGCTTCTTACTATTATTATTGCTCTTGTGTATTTTATGTCATTATTCCCAATATGTTTACTAATATGTAAACCTAGTGAGAAACTTATAAATATTAACTATCAGTATTTTATTATTCTCTAGTTTAATTTTTTTATCTAGAAATACTATAATTTCTCCCAATAAACTATAGGAGGTTTTGTTTTGTTTTGTTTTGCAAGTCAAGGCCAGTAATTTATCTGATGTAACAGTCCAAATTTGAGCATTTGGGGTGGAGAGAATCAATATTTGACTGTACATCATGTGGATTAATTACACTTAGCATTCAGATTAGCTAGAATCTCACAGATCTCCATATAACTTTGTGGAAGCCTAATAGAACACAGTTACTAAAAACAGATGTAAAGGACCATATTAGTCCTCCTTTCTGTTTCCTGATACTGATGCTTTCAAGTCATTTATTTTTTGCACTCAGTAGTTAAGCTACTTTATTTTTTTCGTGATTACACATATTTCTACATTATACTCTAAATCGCTCACCCCTACATACTTGACTAATTACTTTAACTTATTTTTTCACACTAAATAAAAAAGGATATTATACTAAGAGAAGCTGCTTATAATCCTGTGTAGCCTTTTGAAAGTTTTAAATATCAATGTCTATGGTGGGGAAAAGAAGAACATTTTGAATAGATTGCCTTGAATTTTTTAATTTATCTTAATTTAATTAATCAAGATTAATTTATCTTAATTAATTTAATGTATCTTATCTGCATTATGAATTTCAACATAACATTCACTCAAAACTAATCCAGCAATTTTATATTCTCTGTAAGATATCCTTATTTGGTTTTTATTTGGAAGGGGTCTCAAGGAACTCCTCCCAGTAATTCTCAAACTATCAGACCAACAATTTAGTGATAGGGACCAAGGATGAAGTTTTGCGCAGATTCTCTAGGGCATGAGAACACCAGAGCCACATCCAACACTATCTAGTGCTCCAGGACCACTAGATGACACCCTAGGAGGCTGCTAGGGCTACACATAATGGAGCTCATGGGGTCATGCTGTGCCCCATAAAAGAGCATATAAAACATTGATCTCTTTCTTTAAGGCGCCATGGTTACAAACTCGTTCATAAGAGTTTCAAGCACACAGTGTATCCCAACACTAATTCCAGCCATGTTAGTTTCACTCCATCAATGTCTTTATTCCCTTCCCACTCCCCAGTTTGTCCCTTTCACATTAGTAAGTTTGGATATTGTAGTGTGAGTCTCTTCCTTACAGTATTATTGCCTCTGTGGCTTATATTAATGTTCTACACAACCAATATGCCCAAAGCACATACCTAACACTTACCCCTATTATCTCTGAGCTGCCTCTGTTTCCCCTCTATTTCTTTCCTTCTCTGTTTTTCACTTTTGTATAATCTAGGATCTAGGATAATTTTGGTATCCTTTCTTTGATTCCTTGTATTACCTTGTCCTCAATCTTTATATAACAGGTAAATTAAAACATTTTTTTCCATATTCTGACTCAATATATTTAACACGATATCCTCAAATTCCATACAAGCTGTTCCAGATTGCATGATCTCATCATTTCTTGCAACTGCATAATATTCAATTGTGTAGAGACACAATTTCTTTATAAAATAGTGCCTCTTTATAAGAATGCTCTATAACTTTTGGTAAAACACAAACATCTTGCCACCTTGCACATAAATATTTGATTAGGGATATTTCTTTTATCAAGAAATACTTATGGATGGGCCGGAGCGATATACCTCAGTAGTTAGGGTATTTGCTTTGCATATGGCTGACCCAGGTTCAATCTTCAGCATCCCATTTGTTCCCCGAAACCTGTCAAAAGTGATTTCTGTGCAAAGAGCCATGAGAGCCTGAGTGCCACCAAGTGCTAGAGCAATTGCACAGCAGGAAGGGCCTTTGCCTTGCAGCAATAGTTGACCAGAGTTCAATCCCAGCCTCCCATATGGTCCCCCAAGCCTGTCAGGAGTGATTTCTAATCACAGAGCCAGGAGTAATGCCTGAGTACCGCCACTGAATGTGGCCCAAAAAAACAAGAATAAAGGAAGTTTAGTCAGTTCACATATTTAATCACTAAGATAATGCCCAAAAAGGAATTCCTGTTGACTTGATCTCTATTTCAAATTCAAAACTACCACTAAGCGTCTGTTTGAAATATTGTAGCTGTATCTGTCACTGCCCACTTAAGAATTTTCAGAAAGACTTTGTTCAAAGTGGATTAAATTAAAAGAATCAATTGAAATAGAAATTAAGTATGATCATCCACTTTTACAAAATCTTGGACAGTTTTATCCAGACTAAATCAGCATTAAAGTTTTAATACAAAGAGCCTGGGTTCCATCTGTTCCAAGGAGATGGCCCTCAAGAGTCATTAAAATTATCTTTTTAAAATTACAACTCAGCACGACTCATCCGTTGTGTACATCAAAAAACAATTGTCCAAATGCCCATCTGCATGTCCTTTTAAGAAACATAGTTCAACAAGGAAGTATTGGTTCCTCAGGGAAATCATTCTCATCTTTTGCATACATATGCTGTGCTACAGTTAATCAGGCAGATTTTATTGATGTTCCTGGCACTGGGGTGTGATTGAATATTTAAAAAACAAATGTTTCTGAGTTCCGAAGACAAACAGTTCAAGAGATTGGGAACTTTTAAATATATATATATATATTAAGTTAAATTAAAAGCATTTGATTTTCAGAGAAACAGATGAACAGATGATTTGAATGTGAAAATGGCATGCCAATTTCTTTACCACTCTGACAAATTATATTCAGTTGCTGTACAGGTTTTCAGTAGTTAAATGATAAACCAGAGGGAAGGGGGAAATGGTTGTTTTCGATCAGATCATGGCAATGCATCTTCTTAGACCTATAATAACTGCATCTGTTATATTTTTATATACATAAATATAAATTCATCCAAAGATATATTCAGACTAAATGAGTTACGCATGTAAAATCAATATAAGTATCACCTGTAATTATAGGGACTTCTTTTCACTCTTTTTGTCTGAGACAAGTTCTGCCAGAAGCACCTCGGATTCATTACATGTTTGATTTTGAATTTTTGATCATTGTGCATTCACAGTCCTTTTACTGTTACCGTATTTTTCATCGTCTCCACATTTGGTTTCTTTTTTCCATATAGGGTGACTGCCCATAGTTTAGGAAACTACAAGATCATCCATTTTAGTAGTCAATGGAATTGCTAGAAAAAGGAATAAGGTTGTTTGTGTGTGTTGTTCCTAAAAAAAATGCCATGCAATTTTTCATTGTTAATTTTCTTCCTCTCTAAAAGAGAAACTGAATCAGCTTAAATTGAAATACTCACTTCTCTACCCTGGCCCCTGAGAATGTCAAGAATTGAACTCAGAACTTCATACCTGGAAAGCAAGTGCTTTATTATAGAGCAGCATACCTGGCCCTTTAAATCAAAGTATATATTGTCATGATTTCCTTATATATTCTACTTACTTTTCAAAATATTAAATAGTTTAGAATTAATGTTTGTGAGGCAGCTGAAGTACTCATTTAGTGCCCCGTGCAAACTTAGTTATTTGTCCTTTTCTAATATTTAAAATAGCATAGAAGCATATTACTGTGGAAATGCTCCTCTACAACTAAGAAAATGCTCACTAGGGAACATATCTAAATCTGTTTCTTTCTTGGTCCATCTCCAAACCAGGTTTATCTAGGAAAAATAAGAGCTTAATATTATTCCCATAAATGTTTCTATATATAATCTTTGTTCGTGCCAGTTAAAAAAGAAAATGTCCTACACCTGAATAAACTAGAAGAAGGAAGAAGGACTATATTCTGCCATATCTACAGGTAGAAAAAATACTTCTAAGGAAATGTATTGATTTTTTTTAAGTATTTTAAAGGATACAGCAGTCATCTTATTTTCCATGTACTTTTTAAAATTCTTACAATAGTACACCTGAAACTTTCAAAATGACATTTTCTATCTTATGCCTATCCTCCCTTTTTAGGATTTATTATTCTACTTGATTTCTTTAATAGTTTGACTTCCAAGGGCTGTGTTTGTATTCTTTCTATCTATTTACCTAATGTTTACCTTGGAAAAATCATTGCAGGAGCTTAATAAATATTTACTGAACTACTGTTAATTGCAAAATCGAATTCTGTCTGTCATATATATAATGAAATCTCATGGTAATCCAGAAATTGTGCCCCAAGAATAATTATTATACCTTCTGTCTTTCTCACTTTCTCTCTCTTTATCTCTTCATCTCTCTTTTGCTTGTCTTGTATATGGATGGGATAGCCTGGTGTTCTAGCCCAGTACCTCAGATGTTCCCCCAAATCCCATCACCAAGAGTGATTCCTAAGCATAGAGCCAGGTGTACAAAAAAAAACAAAAATAAAAATAGAGGTTATCTTGTAGTGGATGTTTAATTTCAGTACAAAAAGAAAAAGATCCTTCTCACCTCTCTTCCCATTTTCCTCTGGTAACTTTCATAATTCTCACTGAGTTTTGATTTGCTGGTTTTCAGTTAGGGTTAGGGGCCATACCCAGACCATACCAAGTAGTGCTCAGAGTTGAGCATTTGAGTTCATTTTAATGATATTTTGCCATTTCATTTGCTTTTGTTATTCATATGCTTTTGTTATTTGAATGAGTGAAACTATCTAGTTAACTTTTATTTCAGATTTGTTTGAATTTTTTGTAGAATTTACAGGTGGGGGCTATATCCAGTTGTGCTGAGGGGTCACCTTGTGGTTCTCTATGTCTATACAGTGCCAGGGACTGAATGCAAGCCAAAACATAAGAAGCATAGCTCATCCCTTTGAGCTGTCTCTCATACCTCAGAATGATTGGGGGAAATTTAGGGGCCACACCCACCATTTTCAGAAGTTACTACTGACTCTTCACTCAGAAAGCACTCCTGTCAATATGGAGATTATTCTGAGTGAAATGAATCTGAGGAAGAGAGATAAACATAGAATAATCTCCCTCGTTTGTTGTATATAAGAAAAATAAAAGATAGTATGGTAACAATATTCAGAGTCAATAGAGATGAGGGCAGGAAGACAAGTTTATGGTAGGAAGCTTGCTACAAAGAGTGGTGAATGCAGTTAGGGTAGTGAATGGTCCACAATGACAATGATAGAACTGTTCACTCTGGACAAGAATTGGGTGCTGAAAAGAAATAAAGTGATATGCATGGTATTCCTTCATTAGAAATACTGCAAACTATAGTGTCGATAAAAGAATAGAGAGAAGTAAAATGCCTGCCCAGAGGCAGATGGGGGTTGGGGGGGTACGGACTGGGTGTGGGGGAGGGAAACTGGGGTCATTGATGTCAGGAAATGAACACTGGTGAAGGGTAGTGTATTTTTATGAATGAAACTCAATCATGAATAATATTGTAAAATTGAATAATTATATTAAAAAATGAAAGAAAGAAAATAAATCATTCTGGCAGGTTCAGGGGAACATAACGGATGCCAGGGATCAAACCCAAGTTGACTGCATGTAAGGCAAACACCCTTCCTGCAGTGCTAAGGCTCTGGCCCCACTCTTTGCTGTTTTATTGGTGATTTTAGGCCATTGATGTTACGTGAGGTTGAGTTGCAGTAATTTATTGACAATAGATTAATACCCTGACTCAATCCTTATCTTTGGGATTCTGAACAATCATTCTCTGTAATTTATAAAGAAATGCATTTATTAGACAATAAAGCCATTATATACCATGAAAATTTAGCCTAGAGTAGGTTAAAAATTGAGATGTCCACAGAAAACCTTATATACCGCAGTTGTCATCCTTGACTATCCACAGACAAGCTGTTTAAAAAGAGTTATAATCTGAAATGTTTTGAGAGTATGGCTATCTGCTTAACCCAACTACTTTCCCCAAAAAAGAGAACATTATAACACAACGGTATTAGGGGTCTTAAACTCTATCTGAGATATTTGCAGAATCACTTTCTTCTGCAATCACTTTCTTCATTTTTATAGCTTTTCTGCAGAACTTCCGAATTACTATAACATAGCCATCAAAACCATCCTCTTAACCCAGTCACCTGCACCCTAATTAAAATAACTTGACTGTCTCCAGATGACCTCCCTTCCTACTATATACACCATGCAATCACATATCTATACTTCTGTTCGGTGCCATCATAGCATCACTCTGCTTTTAATCAATCATTCATTGGTTTCTTTTTACCTTCACAGTAGTCTCTAGGTAGTAGATTAAAGTACCTTCTACTCTATAATTTTATTTCCAGTGTCTGCTGTACCTAGATCAATTCCTAGGACTGGGTGTGGTGACAAAGAAAGGAAGTGGCAGAGCAAAGATAAACATACAGATAAATTCCTCTGGCTAAAAAAATTTTTTTCTCTTATCCTGTACCCAATATAAAGAAGATTTTTCTCATTTTACACACATTAGTTGCACTAAAAGAAATATTTCACCTTAGAGAGTTATCATACTGTTGAAGTCTAAAATGGACAAATTTTCAGAAAAAAATAAACTATTCAGTCACTCAAATATCTAGTTTAAAAATGCCAAACTTGTCTGACAGTTCCATCCATGTTATGACAGTGATATACCAAATTTGAAGTTTAGTTTGATACTACAGGAGTTAAGACACTTACTTTGCACACAACAACCTTGAGTCCCTCCCTGGAGTCACATATTTTCCTTAAGCACTTCCAGGTGTAGTCCCTGAGCAGAGCCAGGCATGAGGCCTGAGTACTACTGATGGTAGCAACGACAAAAATTAAATAAAATAAAATTTAAATTAAAAAATTTCCAGACTTGGAAATATCTGGAAATTTGATTCTGTGTGGAAAACAAACAAATGGGAAGCTAGAGAAACTGATCACTGAACAGAAGTCAGATAAGGTCCTTAATATATTCTGTTCATATATTGAATTTTTGTGTAGATTTACAAGTTTAACATTCATTTATTTGCGTGGTATTCCCTCATTAGAAATACCGCAAACTATAGTGTCAATAAAAGAATAGAGAGAAGTAAAATGCCTGCCCAGAGGCAGGTGGGGGATGAGTCAAATTAGGAAAAAATCCACCATGGCAAACTCAGTGATCACATTAGATTTTCTTTTATACTAGAAAATCTACCAACTGTGAAACAGTACTTTATTTCTCTTTTATATTATTTGCCTTCATGGCCATTGGTATTATGTTTTTAAGTCCGAACTTATCAGATTTAAAATTTTAAATTTGTGCTCTTTGCAAGAATAACCTCAAAATGATGTACAATTATAATTTTTAATTTTCAGCTTTCTGAGTAATTATGTTTATTATTATTTATTACTTGTAAAAAATCTATCAATTGGGGCCCGGGAGATAGCATGGAGGTAAGGCATTTACCTTTCATGCAAAAGGTCATCGGTTCGAATACTGGTACCCCATATGGTCCCCCGTGCCTCCCAGGAGCAATTTCTGAGCATGGAGCCAGGAGTAACCCCTGAGCACTGCTGGGTGTGACCCAAAAACCAAAAAAAAAAAAAAAATCTATCATTTGAATTTTCTTTTTTTTTTTAACTTTATTTATTGATTGATTGGTTTGGGGGCCACACCCATAATTATTGAGGGTTGTTACTCCTGACTCTGCACTCAGAAATTGCCCCTGGCAGGCTGGGGACTATATGGAATGCCAGGAATCAAACTGGGTTTGTCCCGGGTCGGCAGCATGCAAAGTAAACACCCTACCACTGTGCTATCTCTCTAGCCCCTATAATTTGAACTTTCATGTAAGAAAAATGTTTCACAAAAAAAAAAAGAAAAATGTTTCACATATATTCTATTATCATATTGCTTTTAAAGGATAAGGCTGTCATATTATAACAATATAAGGCAAAAGTACTTATTTATAGAACAACATTTTTCTTTTTAAGTACGTTATATGCCTTAAGTTCTGATCCTTTCTCCACCCATGGAATTAGCTTATTTGGAAAGTTAAAATTTACAACACTTAGAAAAGTTTAAGATAAATTCATATAAATCCTCTTGTTTTAGACATCTTTTGGGATGTACATATTTGAGTTGCTGTTTCTGAAATTTTCTCTTGTTACTTAGCTGTAAAAATTATGCCATATCCATACCAGAAGCAAACATAGTAGAACATCTTAACAAATGGTTTATATTTACTTGTGCTACTGTTCTCAGTTGCTTGTATTTTTATTTCAGAGTAAAGTCTTTATATTTATATATCCATATATTTGCCATTGCTTATTCATAGACTTGTGAACTTATAAATAACTTGTACTCAATAACTTATTCACAAGTTTCAGCTCAAAATGCTTTTCATTTGTTCCCCAATGTAGGATAACCACAGTGGCCAGGGTCTTCCAGACCCAATATCTTCAGGGTTAACTCAGTTAACTTTTGAGAGCTCGCTTGGGAAGGCAGAAATGTGGACAAGTAAAGAATATATAAGCAGTGCACATGCAAAAAGTGGAGCACCAGGAAGACAGAATTCTTTGGCGAAGCAAATAGATAGAAACAGCTTTGAAACAAGCTTGGTGCCTGTACCATGCCTTTCTTCCCCTGGAAAAAAGAATGAATTATCTCAGAAAACTGCAGATGCTATTATTAAAGCCAAGGAACTACCACCCCTTCAAGTGCCAGCTGCAGTAAACCCAACTACCCTGAAGAAAATCTCAGGGGAGAGCTTAGAACCTCAAGTATCTGTAAGTGATATCTGTGGTTTACCTATCTGGGAACTAGATCCTGCTATGTTCTTTTCTGTGCCAGTCTATACACAATACTTGGCAATATCTGTTTTTCATCAATGGGTGATTGACAATGTATTTTTTCTATTCAGATGTGGTTCTTCTCAGAAGTAGCAGCTGTTAAAAAGTATATTGCACATCCCAATGCTAATAGAATACCTCGTGTTTTTAATGAGAAAGATAGTTATCATAATAGTTATTTTTTATTTCTGTTATTTCTCATAATTTCAGTATCATTGCCTGCAAATTATAAATGAAGATCTTGTGAGCCAAAAACTTTTCCGTTAAATTGACAGATTTTCAATAACAATCTACATTAGGAGCCATAAAAACATCATTATTCTATTTACTTTCTGGTCTCTTTGCAGTAGCTCCCAAAATAATAAATGATCTGAGTGAAGGTTAACAGCAAAGCAATGGCAGTGAATAATCCCTACGCTAGTTCAGTGGCTATATTCATGTCCATCATATTGATTTTTTTCTTCCTCTGTTAGTACTTTCCTTCCTTCAATTCCCCCAGAGCTGTACTTTGTAACAAGAAAAAAAAAAAGAATATGCAGAACAAACGATACATATTCATGATTTCAAATATTAGGATTCATATTCTTTGCAATGACTTAAGTATTCTCTAAGTGTTGCATTGTTTGCCATCCCCATTTTACAGATAGGGAAAATTTGGCATTGAAAGGCTGGTTTGTTAAAGGACAATAGCCAATTCATTGGTGAGTCTTAATTTGAGTCTAGAATGTCTGAATCTAGATCTGTTGCCCATGTAGTCCCATGGTATGCTCCATAAACATGTGCTTATGCATATTATAACAACAGTGGCACCTCCAAAAAGCATCCAAAGATAAAATTGAAAAAGTGCTTTCCTCCTATTGTATTCATGCTCATGTGCCATGTATGCTCATGTGCTCGTGTATAGAAGAAAAGAGTATATCATGCAGGGAGGTAAGGGAAATAAATATATTTTTGCATTCAAGAGCCCCACAATTGACTCATAGCACCACTTGGTACCCCAAACACCACCAGGTATATCTCAAAACCCCTCACAAAAGAAAGAAATTAGCAAATCATTTAAAGAAATTGAGAGTGAAAGTGGTTGATAGTTCTCTGCATATTTTACTTTTAAGAAAATATCATATATTTTCTAAATAGCTAATGTCTCTAACTTTAAACTTTTTTCGGTGACTGTACTGGTAATCAAAATATAGCTAATAGGTGAATGAGAGATAGCACAGCGGTAGGTCATTTGCCTTGAAAGCAGCCAATTCAGGAGGGATGGTGGTTGGAATCCCAGCAACCCATGTGGTCCCCTGAACCTGCTGTGAGTGATTTCTGAGCACAGAGCCAAATGTGATAAAGCCAAGAGCTTCGCCGTGTGTGACCAAAAAACCAACCAGATAGATAGATAGATAGATAGATAGATAGATAGATAGATAGATAGATAGATAGATAGATGGATGGATATGGATATAGATATAGATATATAGATGATTATATAATGATTACATATCATTATATAAAGTATTTTTAATTATTAATATATATCATTATACGCAATAAAATGAATGATATATATGATTATATATACATATACTCCTTAATTTAATTACAGTACTACTTCATTTAATTATAGCCAAAACTGGGCAGCCAGTGACAGACCAAAACAAGTCTTGGAAAATTATTCTACCCAGTTTCTCCACTAATTAATTTCTTTGTCACCACCTCCATTAGTAAAACCTATCAAATGGTGTATCAAAGTAAGTTTCTGTTTTCAAGTTATTTTATGAGGATCAAATAGAAATTTTTTATCTTTCTGTAAAATATCTTTTTTAAAATATCTTTTTTTATCTTTCTGTAAAATGTAAAACCAGAGCATGAAAACATACTTGGGAACGTCAGGCACAAATGGACTTGAAGTACATCACCACTAGTGAAGTACACTGCTAGAAAAATAGTATTCACAGATAATACAAAGAATCATGAAAAGAACCCAAGTTCAGAAAGAACAGTGAGGACTTTTCTTTCAACCTTTCTTTCTCTTCATTTAAGAGGCTTTTAAGATAAAACATTTCCTGGAAACCATGTTTATGATTTCAGGAGACCCTTTTTACTTCTCATTGTTGATTACAAAGCGCAAGCCTGATATGCAGTATCTTCTGAAAGTGAATACTAGTAGTTCATTTTACAGCTTAGGAGACTGACAATACCCCTTCGGTGATAAAAGAGGAAGTATCTTTCTCTTTGGTGAGGAGCTAACGCCTAGTGTGTTGTTAATTTGTACCGTCAGATTTGACATCAGTTTCAAAATTCAGACTTGTAAAATGTGATAAAGCAACCCATATTATCTATAGTATCTAAAGTCCACAATTGTGTGATCAATTTAATGTGGTAGAAATAATGGAGGGCATGTGCATACTGCTACCATCTCAAAGTAACTAAACAGTGAAAATGCAGTGCTCTTCCAAAAACGCCTTCTATAAAGAAATTTATGATCACTGTGAAATGAATCTAATAACATATTATTGCTTCCTCTTGATGTTTGCGAGATAAGAATCTTAAGAAAAAGGAAAATATCTTTCTCAACAGTGCTTTGTGCTTACTAACTCCACAAAGATATTTCTCCCCAGATTCTGAAACCAATAGGGTTGGCTCTAATAACGACAAGTTTAGCCACATGATATGGGATTGGGTAGTTGTGTGGATTTTTTAATCAATTCACAACTTGTGCAACCATCACTATTTGATCACTTTAGAAGAAATTACATCCCCGTTAATAGTCCTTTCCTATTTTCTCTCCACAAACTTCTGAACCCGTCTTTTTGTCTTATTTTGGTTTTCCTATTCTGGCCTTTCATAAAAGAAATCATATAATTTGCGACCTTTGGTCTGACTTCTTTCACTTGGTATATTAATATTCTAGCATTTTCTTCCTTTTTATGCCCAAGAATCCATTTTTATGAATATGGCATGTTTTGTATTTTCTGTTTATTTACCAGTTGATAGATATTTGGTTATTTCTACTCCTTGACTACTATAAATAATGCTGCTATAAACATACACATGTCAGGTTTTGTGTGGAGGCATGTGTTTGCAGTCTTCTTGAATGAGTATACTTAGACTTGAAATTACTGGATCATATGAAACTTTACGTTTAACTTCTGAGAAACTGCCAAACTTCTACACTCCAGTGTCACTTTACAGGCTTCTGGTAGTAATCAGTGTAATCACTAAGGCATTGCAGTCAGGACTTGTTTGTTTAAAGAAAATGCATCACACAGATGGCATAGTTGGTCATAATACGTGTCTCCAGAAAAGCGAAAGCCAAGTTATTGAGAGAAGGAAGGAAGGGGAAGGAAGGAAGGAAGGAAGGAAGGAAGGAAGGAAGGAAGGAAGGAAGGAAGGAAGGA
>PVKC010012122.1:0-24098 GCA_004027635.1 Crocidura indochinensis
TCATTATCATCTCAAGAAAGCAATTCTTTTCTTATGACTTGTAGTAGCAACAATTCCCTCCTTCCACACCCCATCTACTGGCTAAATGCATTATGCTAAATTGTGCGATGCCTGGAATATCTTTTTCTTCCTGATTCCCCATCCACTTATAACCTATTCAAACATCCAAATTCAAGTAAATGTCATTCTCTTTAAGCTCGATTTGATATAAGTATATCCAGAGCAAACTGGACACACATGAATCATTATTTTATTTTAGATTATTGCATTAACATCTCGATTGAGGATTACTTGCTTGTTTATTTTCTGGATCTGATTTCAAGTGTCTTGATTCTCAAACATTTTTTCTCAGTAACTAGTGCTCAATAAAAATGAATTCATTTTGGTGACAGGTAGAACTTTTTAAAACTTGATTCGAACACTATATCTAGATATCCGGTAAGATACTAACACACATGTGAAGATACTTCATGTTGTCTGGAATTTTGAGACTAACATTCTTGAATTGAATTTGTAGTACTTTCATATCTCATTCAAAGTACATTATCTCATAGACAAGTACCATATCTATATTAGCTTCCATGATTTATTCTTAACCATAAAGTTAGTACTCTCTCAGTTCAGAGGTTCTAAACTTTTGAGGGTTTCTCTTGACATCACATCACTTAACTTTCATGATAATATCACTTCATTTATAAATCAGAAATGAGCACAGAAGTCATGTAATTGGCAAACACCAAAGTTAGAGTTTTTAACCATATTAATCTAGTTCTCAAGGCTGTAGTTATTTCATTGATAAGGCATTGATAAGTTTAAATGACTTTCCCCCTTTAAGTTACACCTTCTGTTTAGAGATTCCTAAGACACTGGTTATATAGTATACTTTTAATAACTAATAAAAAAAAACCTGTCCATTTGTCTAATCAAGTGTCCTTTAGTTTTAAGAAACTGCATCTTTTATAACTCTTCACCAACCCCTAAAGTTTATCCCCTAAAGTTCATGACTGCCTTCAGCTGAAGTTATAGTCAAGTAATGAAAATTATTAAAAATTTTCTCTTGAATTCCACTCTTTAAAGAATAAAAGTTCAAGTTGGTTTCATGCCCCCTCTGTTCTCAATTGACTCTAGGATAGAAATGTGTCCAGGAAAAACTGAAGTCTCATTTGTGTGAATGAATGATGTTCAAAAGTAAGAGAAAGAGTATTTTACTTTGCTAATTTATTCATTAATACTACCAGCAGTATTTACTGAGTGAACTGTCTGAAGCTTTTCCTAGGCACTGTATAAAAATATTATGCCAGCCATTATTTAAACTCTCTCAGAGTGTGGCATTCAGAGCACTAGAAAGTTCATTCTCAAACAATCAGGGTCCCTATTTAAATGTATGAAATGCTTACTCATATTCCTCTGTTTTTTCTTACATCTAAGACTATGAAAATGACAAAGGTGAATCAATGAAAAATTAAAGTTACTTGACCCCGGTTTGGTCTCCCACCTACCCATAATTCCATATTACTTCCTGTGCAACTTCCAAAGAAAGCTACAGTTCACAAACAATAGAATTATTTTAAACAGTGCAAAACATTTATCTTCTCTACGTTGGCTCTAACAGATACTTTTTTAAATGCTCATCAAATATTCATTAGCCATACATAAAGAGACATTTAAAGGTATAAAAAAATGCATAGTTAGAAGTGGCTAAAATACCTTCCGAATTTGTAGGAACTGCTTATCACTTTATATTTCTTTTTTGCAAAAGTCTAGCACAGGAACGCTGCTTTGAAAACAGTCTGATTTTAAACTTCAAGTCCAGAGAAATGAATGTCATTCACAAAATATGTTCTGCTCTGAGCAAATAGGTAATTTATTCTTACAGAAAAACTTGCCTCCATTCACGGGGGCTCTTCCTAAAGCACAATGTTTTGGTTTAATGTTTCAAGAAATGTCAGCATATGAATGTATGCAAATTATTTTTTCCTAAGCGTCACATGATTTGATAAAGCATCACATCCCACCCCCCCTTAGACTTTTTGCTGCGTTTCAATTTCTTATTATTCAGTGGTTTTTCAAGATGAAAACTGAAACCCCTTGTCCAGCTATATTCCTCAACTGTCATATAAAGGTCAATGCCCACACCTACCATATCCATGAATGTCGCCGGGGAGGAGGCAGCTCACTAACACGTAACATCCTACAGGGAGCTCGGTCAGAATCCCAGCCTCAGGGACTTAGCTCCTGTCCATTCACTTCCCTGGGTTCCTGCAGCCACATAGTGCTGTGCTCTTTGTCCTTTTATTCTTCTTTCCGAGGGCATGCCACTTTCCATTGCATAGTGGCTATTTTCGATACGAATACAAATGCCTTAGCAATCAACATGAAAGCATTCAACTGGAACCTCATCAGTAGTTCCTTTTAGATATCAAATGAGAAAATCGATTTGCAGTCAGATCCGAAGGAGTGCTTCCCATGGTGGAGGTAGGTAGCCTTGTTTCCTATTTACCTCCGAAAGGGAAAAAAATTTGTATTTCCAAAAAATGGTTGGGACAGGGAAAAAAGGAAAATAACAAACAAACAAAACAACCTTCTCTTTAGACAGGATCCTCTGTTTTCTCTCTCATTTTGCCCTTCTTTCCAGGCCTGGGATATGTCAGTGTGTTTTCAGGTTTTCTTGGAACTGAAGTATGATCAGCTGCATCCAATTCTCTCTCTCTCCTTCTACCTTCTGCCTTGTGTTTGGAACGACCAAACCTCCTGTCCAACTCGTTCTGCATTGCTTAGCCCATTCAGTGCACGATGAAAGAACACCTAACACACAGGGTCAGATTTCCTGAATGACATATGCTGGACCACAACAAAGGAGCAAACCCTGGAGAGATTATAAGTCCTTTTTCATCACAGGAGATTACAGAGCAGAGAAAATATCTATGTCACACAAAGAAATAACAGTGTGACAGGAATAACCAAATCAACTTTTCCCAGGTTTTAGACCAATACTCCTGAATGTTTGCAGGATGCCGGTGGGTGTGTGTTTAAACTCCCACCTCTGCTCTTGGAAGTCTGGACTTTTCTATCACTGAGGAAGGTCCCAGGGGTCACTATTAACATAACAGAGCAGCAGCAAGTTCCTTCTCAGGTTCCTGAAGAATTGACTCTCCCAGCAATGAGTGATCCCCCCAAAATACCCTCAGAAAAGCTCAGATGCTAAATAGCCCATGAATCTAAATAAGGTCATAGCTCTGGTTCACAATGGTAAGCACTGGTTTGTACTCCAGTGAGATCTGTGACTTGGTTCGGGCGTTCGTCTCCTATATCTTCTTTTTGGGTCTTGTTTATATTATAATTTTTACTGAATCTGTGATACTAGAAAAAACATCTGATTCCTTCCTGAACCTCCCTTGATACAGGGAGAGAGCTCTCAAACAGCACAGCTGCCAGGATTACTTCAGCACTGAATGATCAGTACTGGGGTTTGAACTCAGAACTTCATCCTTGCTAGATATGTGTTTTAAAGTCATTGAGCCATCTGGTATGTCCCACCCCTGACTCTTTCATTCCAATTTGATTCTGTATGTTCTCATCTACAAAACTCCATAACACTTGTGAGAAACCGAGGATACTGAAAATTATAAAGTGGTAGCAATTAGTGTTTATAAACAACCATCTAAGTTTGGAGACAAGCACATTTTTGATTGGACAAACTTGATTTTTTCTTCCAGCCTGTCCTGCCTATGGGTTAACTAAAATTTATAAGCAGCCAGACCCTCAACATAGAAACCATGATCTTCCCATTGGGCTCCATTTTATTCAACATAAGAACCAAAACCAAAAAGCCCTTACAGTGGTCAAGGGTAACATTTCTTATGAGGGGACTGTATGAGCCAGTATGAAAACAGTGCAAATGGCATGGGGGTGGGGGTGGACTAAGATTAGTGTCACAGGAAGAAGGAAACAAGGTTAGAAAGGGCCCTGGTTAGAAAAAGAATAAGAAGCACTGGTTTAAGGAACCTGGAATATAGGCTCCAATCGTTGGTTTTTCTCAACCAAGAAAGGAGACTTTGTTTCTAGAAAATACTAAGTATGCTCTGCCTAAGAATGGTCATTCTTGCTGTTCATAATGCACTAACCCAGTCAACTCCATGGCTTACTCCTATTCTAAAATTAAAAAAAAATTATTCTCATTTCACCACTCTGTTTTATTATTTTTGTTCATGAACTGATCATCTTTCTACATATATTATTCATTTCTTATGTGCATAACCCTTGTTCTTACCTCCAATTAAATGCAGTGATTCAAAAAGAAATCAGATTTCTGTATTTCCCCCCAAGGTTTTATTGGCGAATGTCTATTTTTGTGCTAGCACAGAGTGGGTGCTCATATGTATTTATTGATATTTTATTGATCAATGAATAAACAAAAAATTAAGTGCCATTCCACAAGGTTACAACTAACCAAAGAGAAGACAGTTGGTTTAGTTGAAAAATAATGTTCTAGTATATTGTTATAATATAGATTAACCTAGTAAATGTATATGTAAATACATTTAAAATATAATGAAGACTTAAATAGTATTTACATTAGATATAATATGATAAATTAAATAGAAGTCATTTTCATGAAAGTAATTTGGATATTGATGAAAGTTCAAGATAGTTCACTTCAAATAACTATACTGACGACTAACATAACAATGTGAATGAATGAGGGAAGTAGAAAGCTTGTCTCAAATACAGGTGGGGTGAAGTAGGGAGGTGGAACATTTGAGGCATTGGTAATGGGAATGTTGCACTGGTGAAGGGGGGTGTTCTTTATATGACTGAAACCCAACCACAATCATGTTTGTAATCAAATTATATAAATTAATATATAAAAAAAATAGATCACTTATAGGAAATAATTTTTTCCCAGACCAGTATTTCTCACCCTTTCTCCAACCATGGCATATTTCCAAACTTGTTTGTTTCTTTTAGTCCCCTTGTCCTATTCTTTGTCTTCTGAGTCAACATGAGTCAGATACTGTGACCCACTTTAGACAAGTTTCACCTGTGATAGCTTCAGAATATCCTGGAAGTCCAGAAGGGACCATTTGGCCCTGGGTTGAGAAATACTGTTTTAGGAAACTACCAAACTCTCTCGGCAAACAAAATAGAGAACAGAAGGGCTTGGTGGACATGGTTCATTTAATCCAATCATGCGGCTTGATGATTTGGGAGTGCTAATAAAAAGTTGTTTAGATATTATTAAAAATATACAGTTAGCAAAGGCTATCTGGGAGGACTTGATACAAGCAATGCTAAAGATAAGATGTAGTTTTCTGGGCCAGACAGATGGCATGGAGGTAAGGGGTTTGCATGTAGAAGGACGGTGGTTTGAATCCAGGCATCTCATTTGCTCCCCCCAGCCTGCCAGGAGCGATTTTCGAGCATAGAGTCAGGAGTAACCCCTGAGCACTGCCTGGTGTGACCAAAATAAATAAATAATTAAATAAAGATGTAATTTCCTTACCACCATTGCCATAGCAAGAGTTTAGAGTGTTTCCACTCTGCAAATCAAGAAAACATGTTCAGAGGCCTGAGGTAGAGTGTTTGCTTTGCTGCAGCTAACCCAGGACAGACCTCTGTTTGATCCCCCAGTATCCCATATAGTTCCCCAAGCCAGGAGCGATTTCTTTTTCTTTTTTTTAGGAGTTATTTCAGAGAGCATAGCCAGGAGTAACCCCTGAGTGTCACTGGGTGTGGGAAAGAAAGAAAGAATGAAAGAAAAAAGAAAGAAGGAAGGAAGAAGGAAAGAAGGAAGGGAAAGAGATAGAGAGAAAGAGAAAGAGAGAAAGAAAAAAGAAAGAAAGAAAGAAAGAAGAAAAAAGAAAGAAGAGAGAAAGAGAGAAAGAGAAAGAAAGAAGAGAAAGGTTCAATTCTGCATATCATAAAAGTTGATTTTTTTCTTTCCTTGCTTCCCTCCCTCCCTCCATTCTTCCTTCCTTCTTTCCATCATTCTTCCTTTTCCTCCTTTCTCTCAGATATAATTTGGGTCTCAAAAATTCAACACTATAGTGTCCAAATCAACTGTTTTTAGTATACTTTAATCTGTTCAAATTGGAAGCTTTGGGTGGGGTGTTTGGGCCACACCCGGTGACTCTTAGGGGTTACTCCTGGCTATGTGCTCAGAAATCAATCTTGGCACGGGGGACCATAAGGGACACCGGGGATTGAACCAAGGTCTGTCCCAGATCAGCCCCATGCAAGGCAGATGCCATACCATTGCGTTATCACTCTGGCCCCCCCGAGATTTTTTTTTTATCATCTCTAGAGAGTCCCATCTATTTTCTAGTTCCAAGTCCTCTGGCAACCATAACTCTTTTTCTCTGGGTTGGCCTATTTTTAACATCTCATATTAATGGAAAATATTCAAAATATCAGACCATAGACTGTGTGACTTTTTATCCTCTTTATGACATGTGTGTGTGTGTGTGTGTATGTTGTATGTGTGCTGGGGGCTACTCCAAGTGTTATTTGGTCAACCAGGCTGGATGGCTCAGTGTTAGGGCCTGAGGCTGACTCACAACACAGACTCTGTGGCAATTGATTACTTGACTGTTTTCACTTAACATAGTTCCAAGTTTCATACTATAGAATGTAAAGTACCTTATTCCTTTTGATTGTCTTTATTCCATTTTATGGATACATAACATTGTATTTAAATTGATTATTTATTTCTATTTTTTCATTATTAGGTAGGAATACTGCTTGTATATACCTATTCTTTTCTTTTTGATTTTGAGTCACACCTGGCAGTGCTCAGGAGATACTACTGGCTCTATGCTCAGAAATCTATCCTGGCAGGTTCAGGGGACCATATGGGACGCCGGGATTTGAATCATGCATGCAAGGCAAATGCTTTACCTCCATGCTATCTCTCCGACCCCTATATACCTATTCTTGAGTGGAGATATGATTTTATTTCTCAAGAATTTTCATTAGGTGTGAAATTTTCACTCGGAGTGAAATTGTTGGGTCATTATTGCAACATGTATTTTGACAAGCTGTTTCCTAAGCATCTGGACCAATTTTTAATGATTGTTCACAGGCAAAGAAGGTTATAATGTCTCAATATCCCCTCTAACGTTTCTGCTTTTATATTATTTCCATCTTGGTGGGGGTGAAGTGGCATCTCATTATGGATTTTGCTTTGCCTTCCCCTAAGGACTAATGAAGCGAAACCTATTTCCATGTGCTTATTAACCATGTGTGCATTTCCTTTGGAGAAATGCCTTGACTCATTTTTTTTTAAAACATTGGCTTATTCACCATTTTAGTGCTGAGCTATAAAAATTCTTTATATCTGGTAAGAAGGGGGTAATTTTTTCTGGAAATGGCTCACTTATCAGATTTACAAGTATTTCCTCCATTATGGGTAGTTTTTGCACTTTTTAAAAAGAAGAGTATACAAAAACATCCAAGTGTTGTCTCATAATGAACCTGAAGGAGGCAGATAAGCTATAGTGATGACAAGAAATTCAAATGTTAAAGAAATACAGGACTTTCACAGAGGTAGACCCTAGCCTGTTCAACTTCTCCCTCCGATTATGTCTGAACCATTCCCTAGGATAGATAATGTAGCTATTATCCTATGAGTTAAACCTCTGCTAGTTATAGAAATTCCTCAGGCTATAAGGAGAAAAAAATGTACATATGAAATAAATTCCTCAAGGATTTTTTTCCTGCCAAAAGGCAATCTTTCTGATTTCCACTCCAGCATGCCTTGCTGAGGGAGTAGATCCTGATTTCCAACTGTGACGACTGGGTACCATTAGGAAATAAATGGAAGAAAGATGATGGCAGAGACTTGCCTCCTTACAGACAAATACATCTCAAGACTCTTGCTTAAAGCTCACAAGCAGGAAAAGCAGCCGAATAAATGTTATCTGAGAGCACAAAGACATGCAGGCCATCCATCAACAGCTAACAGTGGGAAAGACACCAAAACAACTTCACCATAGCAGGCAGATTCATTTAATAATAAGTCACGCACCAGCCAGCGCAAGTGAAGAGTCGGCCCAGGCAGGCGCTGGGAGGTGGAAGTTTGATGGGCAGCTAGGCAGTTCTTTGTGTACTTAACTCTGGCCGTGCTTGGTTTAGTTCATTCATTGTTATTTTTGCTTGTCTTAATGATATTCTGAAATTTATTTTACTCAGGAACAATCTTACAAGCTAAAAAATGACTTCAAAATATATGGTTAATAGATATGCCTCCAAATAAAAATCTTATGGGCCATTTCCAAGCCATCTCCTTAAGGGAATATTTTTAATATAAAAATCAGAATCTATACCATACTTTTTTTTGGCTTTGTGGCCACACCTGGTGGTGCTCAGAGGTTACTACTAGCTATTCACTCAGGAATACATCACCCAAAGAATGGAAGAAACTATTCACCCAATATCCATCATAAAGGGTCTAATATCTAAGATATTAACCGACAGAACTTAACAAGAAAAAATACATCTAAACCCATCAAAAATGGAGAAAAGAAATTAATAGAAGAAATACAAACAGAAGAAATACAAATGGCCAAAAGGCACATGAAAAATGCTCCACATCACTAATCATCAGGGAGATGCAAATCAAAACAACAATGAGGTACCATCTCATGCCACAGAGACTGGCACACATCACAAAGAGCAAGAGCAATCAGTGCTGGTGGGGATATAGAGAGAAAGGAACTTTCATTCACTGCTGGTAGAAATGTTGTCTAGTCCAGCCTTTATGAAAAACAATATGGAGATTTTTCAAAAAACTGGAAATTGAACTCCCATATGATCCAGCTATGTCACTTCTAGGGATATACCCTAGGAACAAACACAAAAAAATACAAAAATGCCCTCTACTCATCTACATGCCTATATTCATTGCAGTGCTATTTACAATAGCTAGAATATGGAAACAACCCAGGTGCCCAACAACAGATGAGTAGCTAAAGAAACTGTGGCACATCTATACAATGGAATATAATGCAGCTGTCAGTAAAAATGAAGTCATGGAATTTTCCTATACATGGATGGACATGGAAAATATTATACTGAGTGAAATGAGTCAGAGGGAGATAAACAGACACAGAATAGTCTCAATCATCTGTGGGATTAAAAAATACAGTATTTCAATAATATACAATATACAGAGACAATAGATATGAGGGCTAGAAGAACCAGTTCATGGTATGAAGCTTACTACTAAAAGTGATGAGTGCAGTTAGAGAAATAATTACACTGAGAACTATCATGACAAGTGTAATGAGTGAGAGAAATAGAATGTTTGTCTTGAATACAGTCAGGGGGTGGGAGAGGAGGAGGATGGGGTGCATTGGTAGTGGGAAGGTTACACCCACTGTGGAAAGGGGGGTGCTCTTTTATGGCTGAAAGTCAGCTACAAATGTCTTTGTAATCATGGTCTTAAATAAAGATATTTTAGAAAGGAAAACAGAAAACAAGAATCAGAATTGGTCACATTTATTTGAGTCATTTAGTTGATGTTAGGTAAGGGGTTAAGTGAGCACTTTGTCATTTTATCCTTATGAAAATCCATAACGAAGAGAGAATTATTTGCTCAGTTTAAGTCATCTGAAATCAGAAACCATCGGACTGACCAACTTCAAGTCACATGGCTTTGTGCTTTTTTTTTTATTTCTTAATGGATTAAAAACACACATGATAATCTGTCAATATCTGGCCTGAGCTGAATTTCCATCTCACTGCTTAGTGAAGTGTTCCTAGGTCATTTCAACCATCAGGAGTATTTTTAATCATAACACAGATTGCTCTGATGATGGAAGACAAAAAGACAAAATGAAACCTGCAGAACTCTAGACTGAGCAGATATGATAGGTGGCTTTAATAGAAAATTTGTCTGAAGACTCCTGGCAAACAATGAAATATTTAAATATGGATTAGAATAATTGGTTCTTTTGTGTGAAAGATATTTTTATAAGATGAATCAATTTCTCTTACTCAAAAATATTGAATATTGGACCAGAAACATATTCATAAGATTATCCGGATACTTTACAGTAGAAATTGTCCAAAGGTTTCCACAAAAATCACTTTTCTAGCACTCAGGCTAGGAACACATGTCAGTGAAAAATAAAAGCTAGTGTATGTATACGTGTGTTTCTGTGTGTGTTTCTATTCTGTTTCTCAGGTTTGCCTGCTTTACACATGTCCGTGATAAAGTGAGCTTCACTGTACTGAATTTCTCTTTCAGGGTAGTCATTTTTAAAGGTTCATATGTTACAAGAAGATCAGCACATCCCATTTGGTGGAAAAAGGGTATTTTCTAACATGTGCTCCTCCGTTCTCTATACTGGACTCTGATCTGGAAATAATGGCAAAGTGAGGTTCTGACAAGCATTCTCCTCTTTCTCTAGTGTTATTGGAAGGCAAGGGCCCAACATGGCTACTGATTCTCTTCATATCTCTTGAGTTCATATTTACATACATCTTATTTTATTTATTTTGGGATTTCGGAGCACTCAGAAACTGTTCCTGGCCCTAGGTAAGGAGTTATCCTTGGTGGTGCTTGGGGGACCATAAACAGTGCCATAATGGGATCAGGTTGTATACAAGTAAGGCAAGTACCTTATCTACAGTAATAGCTCTCTGATCCCAAAATAAAATTTAGAGGTTCTATCTATATAATTCAGAGGCATTAAGAATTAATTTAGAAAATGTTCTGGGCTGTGTGGGAAATCTTAGAAGTCATTAAGTACAACTTAGTCATCTTACAAATGAAGAAACTTAAGAAGAAACTTTATGAGACCATTTAGCTAGTTAGGTCTTTTTCCAGTACTGGCCTTAGAAAATTATCATCATTAACAAATAAACAGCAAAACCTTAAGCAGAATGTACTACATGGCTAAATGCATTCTGACTGCAAAAATTTTAGTTGGGTGGGAAAGTTTAGATAAAATAGCGTAGGGACTATGGTTATAATTCCATAGGTCTAAATTCAAATCTTCTTCAATTATGAAAGAGGTAACATGTATTTAATTTTCTCTGCTCTTTGGTATGGTACCTATAAATGAAGATAGACTGTAGGCTGCTACAATAATAAGAACCAAATACCCAATTAAATGAATATAATAAAAAAGGACTATGGAAAAGAAATAGTCCACTTCACAGAAGATTGGAAAGCACTCAAATACCTTCTCTGGTCTCTCTTTTTCTTTGCATGTCAAGTGAAGCCTTTCACTCTAGAATCATTAAGTGGGATATAGTACAGTCATATTAATCCAGGAAAGAACATTTTCCCCTTTAGTATTTACACTAAAAATGCTGTAAGGGAAAGTAATTGGCTTATCTTGGACCACATGACAATACTCTGACCAGCAGGTGGGAAGCTATATACAAAGTTCCTATTAAAATATCATGTTGAGGAGGAAAAGGCATTTCTTAGAAAGAGGAGAAGGTTATTGCAGACAAACAAAACTATAAATGTCAATGACAAATGCCTACCTCAGGAATGAAAGGATCACATTAAGATAACAGACTTAAAATGCTGGGTACATACTGAAAATTCAATACATGGTGGCTGACCTCTCCTACTGTAAACGTCTTAAATGTTAAGTACCTCCCAGACAAGTGTAAAGACCAAAGAATTCAAGAGCCAAAAAAAGAAAAGGCTGTATAAGTTTTAAAAGGAATTTTTATATAGGAAAAGAAGACATTATTCATTACCCCCTTATGCCAGTATGTCTCCAAAATGTATATGTTTATGTTTAAGATACTGATTTTTATGACATAAGGCATGAGAATTACCTGAAATTATTTTTAATAAACTGTCTCTTATTCTGTTCTTTGTTTCACAAATTTAGAAATCTAAAAGTCTATGGATTTCTGTGTTTTCAAGATGGTTTCCCACTGCTACATTTGATAATGTGCCCAGATTTACACTGTTAAATGACTCTGAGACAATGGAATTGTGTAGACCTTTATATAATGATCCACATCATCAACCCAAACAACATGATCCATCTCCATTCATCAAGAAGAATCTGAAATTAAGATAATTAGGCTGCTGCCTCTGAATATTCTGGAGATCCCCCCAAAATAGAAAGAGATGATGATTTTTTACACATTTTTGGATCATGGAAAGAGCAGTCAGCTTCTAGTCAAAAATGTATATTTAAGTTTCATTCTCTTGTTCAAGATACGACTGTTGGGCATCTATAATAATATGGCATTTGTAGACTTTTGTTTTCTAGAAAGCAACCATAAAGAATCAAGTATACTGCCAGGTAAGTGAAAAGAAAAAAAATGAAGTGGATTAAGGAACAAAAAGATATAGGATAATGGGAAAGAATCCATTTTGTTTAGAATGAGAAGGCAGTGAGATAATGAAAAATGAAAAATAAAAGGGATAGATATTTCCAGACTGGATCTGTAACTACATATACCTAAAGGAGAAATATATTTAGATAGAAAACTGGGAAGCTCGATCAGTAAAGGTAATAGGTTCTGGGAGAGACTCTTAAATTTTAATTAGGGTAACAAAGGGAATCTCACTGATAGTTTAATATTTCAAAGACAGAATTAAGTACTCAATTAAGAATTTTTTTTAAAAGGAAAGAGCTAAAATAAAGTCTAGGTAGAAAGCTGTTTGGAAGTCTGGATATGGATAATGATGACTTTGTCTAGGTTGACAGAGGTAAAAGTTGCAATAGTCAGATTTCCACGTGTTTGGAAAGTAGACTCAATATTTTACTGGTTGATGAAATGATGGGCCTGAAGAAAGACATCATGTTTGACATGCAAACTTTGAGTTAGGGCAATTGGTCCTGAGTATGAGGACCTGCAGAATTCTGCTGAGGTATGTAAACTTGATTTGCCTCTCTAGGGTGATTTAATTGGGACACACAAACTTGAAACTTCAGGTTGAGAGGTAGGTTAAAGAATGGACATGAGGAAGGCTGGAGCAGTGGTGCAGCCATAGGTCATTTGCCTTACACACGGCTGACCTAGGACAGAACTCGGACAGAACTCGGTTCAATGCTCCTGGCATGTTTCCCTAGACCAAGAGCGATTTCTGAGCTTATAGCCAGGAGTAAACCCTGAGTCTCACAGGGTGTGACCCAAAAACAAAAACAAAAACAAAAAAGAATGGATATGAGGGACTCATCAGTTTATGGGTACTATTGAAAACTGAGTCTCACAGGGTGTGGCCCAAAAACAAAAACAAAAACAAAAAAGAATGGATATGAGGGACTCATCAGTTTATGGGTACTATTGAAAACTGAGTCTCACAGGGTGTGGCCCAAAAACAAAAACAAAAACAAAAAAGAATGGATATGAGGGACTCATCAGTTTATGGGTACTATTGAAAACTGAATTAGCTTTAGATCATCTTGAAAGCAAGTATAGACAAAGACAAGAAGACAAGATTTGAGAGAAGATGTGAACAATTTGAGATAAGAGGTGCTTAGAAGATGAAGGAAGGAGTCAGTGAGGGTATTGGAAACCCAGTAGATTCTGCACTATCTGAAACCAAGTGAACTGTCTTAAGCAGAGAGTGGATAAATAAATGGAAGGTTCTAAGCATTTCAATGTAAGCAATTAAAGTGAGCTGGGGGTTAAATATATCAGGGCCAAGTTGACTGAGGAAAGAATGTCAAATGAGAAAGTAGAGACTGAACATAGACAGCTGTTGGGTTTCACCACAAAAGACACACAGATTTGTTACTTGGGGACATGAGTATACAAAGGAAACCTTCAAATGAAGATATTATGGAAGGCTTGTGCAATGAAGCCAATTGCACAATGGATATGGAAAAATTGAAGTTAAACTAGGATAATACGTATGCGTGAGCTCTGTAACACAGAAGATGCTATACAAGTTTCAGATTAATAATTTGATCTAAATGAATATCACCCTTTAGGATTACACAGCTCACATTTCACAAAACATTTCACCCTGTTCCTTTTATAAATATTTATGATAACATCATAAACACTATCCTGACTAGTTCTTGTTTGTGTTCGTCTCACAAAAGTTGCTTTGTTAGTCACAAGAATAGCTACTGAGTCTGAAAAAGGATGAAATTGTTCATGTACCAATGAACTCACCCTCTGTGTTCTTTTCACACAGTCATGCCTACCGGATCTGAATCCAAATACAAATACAAGTGCCATTTTAAAATCTGCTCTAAGAAGCACATAACAAACACTTCCTGTATTAGAGGACAGTGATAGGTTTTAGGTGAGACTCACATGAGTCATATTAATATCATTTGACATGAATTCATGTAGATCTGTCTCTTTACTTTTCTTGATTCCATATTTACAACCAGCCCATATTTTGCTTTTCTACTGAATATTCCTTGTGAAGAGGAGGACAATGAAAGAGCATAAGATATCTCATGACTGACACTGGCTTTGTACAAGAATAAAGTACAAGCAACTGAACAGAGGCAGTTAATAAATCTGGATAAGAAGGCAATAAATTTCCACATACTAATTTGGATGAGAAATGTCACTGATTTTAAGCAGAGAATATCACAGTGTTATTTGTGTTTTGGAAAGGTTACTCTTTTGAGAGTAGATTAAAGTGGGGTGAGTTATGAGTGGTTTGAGAGACATTTAACCATTCATTCAATGTTTCAAATATATACAGGAAACTAGGCAGAGCTTAATATAAATATATCACAAATGGTCTAATTGGTAACAATTGATAGATACTAATAATACATGATAAATTTTTGGTCATAGCTAGAATAAAAAGCAATCTGTAGATCAGCCCATCTACAAATTGATTTGAAAAAATGCATTTGTGGAAAATTTAAATAAAGTTTATCAGAAGTCATCTATCGGGAAGCAGATAGCTTTAAGCTTAAAAGTCATGAAGGAGGGGCCTGGGAGCTAGCATGGAGGTAAGGCGTTTGCCTTTCATGCAAAAGGTCATCGGTTCGAATCCTGGTGCCCCATATGGTCCCCCGTGCCTGCCAGGAGCAATTTCTGAGCATGGAGTCAGGAGTAACCCCTGAGCACTGCCGGGTGTGACCCAAAAACCACAAAAAAGAAGTCATGAAGGTGTCACCAGGATGGGTCATGTAAAATCGTGAAGAAACAAAAATTACAGGTAAGCAGAACACATGAGACGAAACATAAGATGAACAGGTTAAGAGCAAAATAGAATTCAGCAGAAAGAAATGCCAAGAGAGCTCATTCAGCTAACAAGCAAGAAACAGATAACATGGCAATTTATGGATATTTTTGTTTCCAAGGTTAATGAATTCAGACATATCTTAAAATCCTAAGTTCAATGTCTTGAGCAAACCTTTTTAAATTTATATTCTTTGAAGACACAGGGGAGGTAGAAGAAACAGTTCATTGGCAGTCTTTTTTTCTTTTTTTCATTGGCAGTCTTAACTACTTCACTCTTACAGTGAAGCCAAAGGTAGTGAGTAAGAAGGACAGGCATGATAAGAGTTTTGCCTACCAAGTTTATGCAAAATAAAAGTCCATTTGGAAGCACACTCGCTTTTGTAAACAAAACGTGTAGTCACCAAGCTGACAGTACTTAGATTATGAGCTGTAGAACAATTTTTTACAAAAACATTTAATTCACAGGGTATTCATGTAAAACAGCAAAAGCAGACAACAGCAAACAGTAAGATCAAGGATAGCCCCAAGTACTTTTCCACAGAAATGAAACTATTTCTAAACATTTTTTAATTAAAAACATTTCTAAAAACCCTAAGTTATTTTTTTTTTAATCTAACGTTCTTCATTCCATTTCCTTTCATCAATCCTAGCCCTGAGACTATTCATGGCTCATTCTGTGAAAGTACCACTAAGCCCTTCTATATAGATTTAGGGAGCATCCTGCTAGGGCTTTGGTACACATCTTAATCTTGTGGGTGTCATCGAGATTAAAAAAATTGGACAGACTGGGAAGAATACAGGCAAAAAAAAATAAACAGTAAACAATAGAGGATGAAAATTTGTATTGTAATAGGAAATGTGCTCGGGGATCAGAATAAAAAATTCTTAACTGCTTTAGGTGGTGGGGAATCTTCCATGAGGGCAATTAAGCTGTCTTAAAGATGGAGGAGATAATACAGAGGTAAAGAAGGGCAGGGAAAAAATTGCTAAGAGGTATCAGCACATGTACTTGGTCATATCTCCCAGGCATATCTGGAGATAGGATAATTAGGACCCCAAATGAAATATTCCCAATGCAGCAACTCAAGTATTCTGTTGGCATCTAAGCAATAGAGAAATTGTGCAACCAGTATCTTTTATGTCCCTCAGAAGGCTCTCTTTTACAGATATTATGATGACAGAGTTTTTCAGCTCACTTATGACTGGCTGCCTGCTCTGGCTAAAGTCTTTTATTTTTTTGAGAACACATACATACATACATACATACATACATACATACATACATACATACATACATACATAATATAGTATTATTTTATTTAAGCATGGTTTTTAACAAAGTTATTAATGATATGGTGTTAGGCTATAACTTATTTTACCCAAAACAAAGAGCATCCTTGGCTTCTTTGCATCTCTTTGTTTACAACTTGGCTTCATCCAAAACAAAGATCATCCCAGGTTGCTTTGTATTTATTTGTTTACAACTTGGTTTTACCCCAAAACAAGGATTGTCTTACATGTAAACCTGGGTATATCATTATATAAACCAGGCTCAGGATAGTCTGAGCTATCTGTACATACTCTGTCCTTACTCCTCCACCTGGGGATCATCTCTGTACTCAATAAAAATGAATGTTCTGGCAGGCAAAGGGTCTTGATATGAGGTAGAAGATTGCCAAAATACCTGTGTTTCACCCTCAGCCTGGTCTTGTTGATTCTGTGTACCAATTCTGTTTTAGACTCCTTCACCTGGGGCTAGAGATGGCTCGTGGGGTGCTTTTACAATATGACTATTTCTGGGATGCAATGTTCTAACATCAATTCCATCACCAGAGTAACCTCCTCTCCACCATTTCCTCCAGATTACAAGTCGCACCCAACTCAATCTTGTCCCCTTAACAGACACAAGATAATTAACTTAATGTTGCTTATTACAAATAAATGATAATGAAATTACCAAAAGGAAACTTGAATAAAAAAATGGTTAAATTTCACAACAGGGCCATGAAGTCACTGTGAGAGAGTTTGTTTGTAAGCTATTTGTTTGTTGGTAGTTGAGCATTCTGCTATTGGATTTGTTTATTAAGCTTAGGTGGTTTCTTCTATGCTACACTCACATCTCATTTGGTGTGTTCTTACTGGAATGTCACTATTAAGAAATTTGGAGGTGTCAAACACCTGGCCAAGTATGCCATCAGGAATTCCAGGATCTGTGGAGCTGCACCAAAGAGGTGGCAGCAGTGAGATGTGGGTGTGGCTGCTGAGACTTCTAAAATCACAGAGGGATTGGGGAAGACTGGCCTCATCAGAAAAAAAGCACAAAGTTTTCAGCCACCCCCACCCCGGACCCAGATTGGCAGATCTGGAGTTGTTGGTTTGGTGTATCTGCAGAAGTTAATCTTGGAGTGGTGACGTTGTGTCACTAGAGAAGTGGCAATTGTGGGGTGTGGATGTTGCTACTGAGGCTTTAATAGGGCGAAGACTTGTATTATCTTCCTCTTGAGAAGCCCCAGAATTTTAAGCTGTGAGAAAGGGAAATCCACGAATTTCAATAACTTGTTTTGCAGCTTTTTTTAAGAATAAAGTGAGTCAGGGGTCAGCACGATACCCCAAAGCCTTTACTTTGTTTTTAGAAACTCTATTCCCCAACCCCTCCACCCCCCCGCAAACTTCTCCAGTAGATGTTAATAATCCTCAAGAACAGAACTGAGAACAGAGCAGATGCGAGGGTGAGTGCATGAATGAAAACTATACACCTGTGGGCAAATTAGAAATTAAAAATCACAAAGCATGAGTATCAAGAGCCCTTTGGGCCACAGAGTTGAGGGAGTGGTGGGATTGGTGCCATGAATACATTGATATCAAAGAAAAGCAGAGCAAGGTGGCAATGTTGCCAGGAACTCTGTTGGGGTTTCCAGAGATGGGGAGATAATATCCAAGTAGGAAAGCAGCCAAGGTTTGGGGAAAGCAAATAACATTGTGAAGGGTCTAAAGAAGCAAAAAAAAAAAAAAAAAAAAAAAAAAAAGAAGAAGAGGAGAGAGTATACTGCAAGCATTTGGGTCTAGAAAAGGTAAAACGAGAGAGGAATTCCCTCAGAGTATGCTTAGCAGTTCTGGATAATAGCTCAGAAGGTCTAAAATGTTGAGAGGTAGGAGAGACAGACTTCATGTGACCAGGATCCCATGGTCAGGGGTTTTATAGGACTATATTGCAGAACTTTAGTTATTTAGTCAAACAATAATCTCTGTCTCCGGGAAGGTGCTCTGGAGATTTGGGTAACACCTATAATCAGCAGACTTCAAGTAAGCAAAATTACCCTCAATAGTGTGGGTAAAACCTCATTCAATCAGCTGAAGGGAGGCCTGGGGAGCAAAAGCATTTCTCAGAGTAGACCAATTCTGCCTCCTGCCTCCAACACTAAAACACTCCTAAGTTTCCAAGCTGCTATTTCAGGCTCCAAACAGCAACATCTACTCCCACCTGCTTTTCTTTCCAGATCTTAGACCTGTTAGTCCACACATTTGTATGAGGCAGTCCCTTAAATATATATATATATATATATATATATCTTTATGTCAATAGCTTTCTTGATTGCATTGAATTTATCTATATAGCTTTATCTATCTTTACAACATCAAGTATAAGTGCAGATATTCATGTGGATATAACTGATAGATACAGATGTAACAAATGATAATAGATGTAGGCATATATGTAGATAGAAATGATATACATAGTGTAGATATAGTTGTTGATATAGATTCATAGACAGATTAACATGGAGGTCTTTGTGTAGATCTGTTCAGATGGTTGGAGATGGGAACAGATATGGATGCAGATGATGTAGATATTGTTTTAGGAATAGGTGTTGATACAGATGTAGACAAAGGCGTAGATGTAGATGGAGCTATATGAAGAAAAATCCGCACACCCCAACCCCCTGGGAATGGGTGATGTGGGTCTGCAAGGAATGCTGACACAGGAGATGATCCACACCAAGTTAGGGAGATGAAATAGGTATAGGAACTTCCACTACAAGTTAGCTGCAAGCAGAATGATCTGGCAGATAGGCAAGCTATGGAGCATTGGGGGGAATCTCTCTAACCCATGGTGGTCTTTGTTGGGAAGATTAGTACTGCTCCCATGGGTAGAGAATAGGTAGGGGTGTGGAGGCCAATCCAGAGGTTCTTCCCACCCAAGTGGGACAAATACATGCAAAGAAGTCATCTGATTAGACTGAAAACTCCAATAGCTGTAGATGTAGATATCCTATCAATTCTGTGTCTTGGGATATCCTTGAATGTCATACTGCAAAGTCACCTTCCTTATACAGCCTTCAAGTGTTGGTGCTGCTATTATAGTCACTACTGAGCCTCCCATCTACTCTGTCCTTTTGATAGAGGAAGATTATATAAGCACAAAAAGTGCTCTTGTTTTGGGGGATTTCACATTAACTTCCAATGTTACGAAACATTTTAGGAAAAGCACTGGGTATTGCTTCTGAATACAGAAAACAAAGCTTGTCATTGAAAAGCATCTAAGATGGATTTTTCCCTTCCTTAGTATCAAACATTTTTGTTATGATCACTAGACTCCCCAAACACAGCTCCATTACACCAAAAATTCTCAAGTGTAATTATGTTTCAAAACACAACAGAATTGTTTCTGTGTTCTTTAAAAGAGATGTCATACAAATAGATTTTTATCGTTTTCTTTTTTTTTTACACTTATTTGGAAGCTTTTATGATGCCTTTTTTTTGAAGGGTTCGAAATCTAGTACTGACATTATAATATTAATTTGTCATTCAGTTGAGTTCACTTGAATAAGCATTTAAGAGCGTAGCATCAAATACTAGAGGAAACAGAAACATTGAGTAGTATCATAACATTGCAGCTCTCCAAAATGTTGGGGAAAACTTATTCTAGATAGCTGGGTAGTCTATTAATTAAAAAAATAATTCCCAAGAGTCCTACAACAAGGATCCTATTAGACTTGGGATAAAGGCATAACTCAGGCTACATTCATTTTTGTTTGTTTCTTTGTTTTGTTTTGGGGCCATACACTGAGGTCTTTGCACTCAGGTGGGCTTGGAGGACCATATGAGAAGCCAGAGATTGAACTGGGGTTGGTCTCATGCAAGACATGTGCCCTACCCACTATGCTATTATGCAGGCACCAGAGGCTCCTTACAATAAAAAGAAATGAACAAAGAAAGTAACAGGTTTGTTGGATTTTATTCCCTGATATTTTGGAACATAAAAAACCTCTTTATTGTATACATAATGTTTGACTTGCGTTCTTAAATAATGAACAGAGGGATCAAGGATAAAGGCAGTTCAAATAGATTTCACAAAAGTGAAATGTGGGAAGTTTTTACTTAAGGGAAACTGAATATATTGGTTCACTAAAATTATATCTTAGACCTAACTTGTAAAAGCATCACTATTGTTTTCCTTATATCCTCAAGGAAGATGGGGGGGTGGTTTGGGGTTGAGAGAGAAACAGAGAGAATATGGGAAAGGGAAGCGAGAAAAGGACAAAAGATGAATGAGTCTAGAGAGGTTAAGTTTGCACCACAAGTCAGGCAAAAGAGGTTGAATTTTAATACGCAGTTATGGGGAAATCACTTATGCTCCAACTGTCACAGCTTTCTAACCATTCTTGAAAAACCAGTTAAATCCCATTAGCTAGTATTGTTCTCTTTGCCTGTAAATTCCTTGATCCACATAGCATTTAGTTAAAAAGGAAGGTCAAGGGGCCGGAGTAGTAGCACAGCGGTAAGGTGTTTACCATGCACATGGCTGACACAGGACAAACCTAAGTTCTATGCCTGGCATCACATATGGTCCCCCAAGCCAGGAATAACCCCTGAGCACCACTTGGTGTGGCCCAATAAACCAAAACCAAAACCAAATCAAACAAACAAATGAAAAATAAGAACAACAACAACAACAAAAAGAAGGTCTAGGACCAGATGGCTATAATGGTCAATATTATCAAACTTTCTATAAGTTAACACAGATCATAAATCCTAATTATCCCTCTCCAAGAAATATAAAAGGAAAAAAAATCTCCCTGTTTATTCTATAAATCTAGCATGATTTTGAAATTTCACAAAAATATCACAATAAGAGAAAAATAAATGTCAGAAGCCTCTATGGACATAGTTGTAAAATTTTAAATGGAATATTAAGAATATAAAGTCAGCACCTTATAAAAAGTATCAAATGTAAAAACAGAGTTGAATTCAACCCTAGAATCCAAGGTTGGTTTAATATTTAAATGTCAATATAACATTTTCTTGTTCAGTGGCCCAGGTGATTTGGAATTTCTTGGTCTGCAGTGTTGACAGTCCAGTGGCCATTAATTTTTCTTTATGGAAATAGAAAATCATGTTCCTAAAATACATGCACAATTATAGGAGATTCCAAGCAGCCAAAGAAACCTGGGAAAATATCAACAGAGTCAACAAAGTCACAGTTTGTGATTTTAATAATCAAAACTGTAATATTGGTATAATAATCAAAGAGGCTATTGGAATAGACTGAATCCCCAGAAGTAAAATCATCAATCAATTGACTGATTTTCTTCAAGGATACCAATAGGCTCAACTGGAAAGGAATAATTAGGAGATTCAAGTAAACTGTTTATCAACATGGAAAAGAATGAGGTTGGCATTTATCTAATACCATATTCAAAAGCTGAAAAGAAAGTTAAGGGTCCAAATATAAGGGCTAAAACTTTTGAATATCCAGAAAAGAATACAGAAATAAATCATAATGACTTGGAGTTGAACACTGTTTTCTTGGACATGATACCAACAATAGAAGTCATAAAAGAAAAAAAATTGGAAACACTAACATGAAAGTGCTCTAAAACACCATTAATAAAGTAAAAAGATAAGCTAGTGTTAATATTTGTTTTAAAATAGTATATCTAATAATAGTATCTTTCTGCATAAGATTCACTAGTTCGAAACATTTTAATTATAAAAGACACACTTAAAATGTTTCACCAGAAAAAACAACAAATGGTATGTAATCACATGAAAATATCCCATTATTAGTGAGATATATATATTAAAGTTATTCAAAACCCAAATTTTATGCTACTTATAATCTCTAGGATTTATAAAATAAGAACTATAAACTATAATATTTATTATTATAGATAATAAGGGTATGAGTTCTCATTTGTTTTGGGTGGGATTTTTTGGGGGGGGCCACACCCAGTGACGCTCAGGGGTTACTCCTGGCTATGCGCTCAGAAGTCGCTCCTGGCAGGCACGGGGGACCATATGGGAACCGGGGGATTGAGCCGTGGTCCGTCCTAGGCAAGGCAGCAGGCACCTTACCTCCTGCGCCACCTCCCGGCTCCCTGGGTGGGATTATAAAATTATGTACTGACTTTGGAAAATGTTGGCAATTCCTTAAAGACAAAGTTAAATAACTTGTAAGTTCTTAGTTGATATATGCAAACTTATATACAAATGTTTACAACAACATTAATCATGATAATCCAAAAGAACAAACCAAATGGCCATCAACTAATTAATGAATAAACAAAGTGTGGCATTTTCAAATGATGGGATATTATTCAGGAGTAAAAGGGTAGAAAGTGATGGATAATAAATACATGCTATAATAAATAAGTCTGAAAACATTACACTCTGTAAAAGAACTCAATTACAAAGACCACATCTGTATTATTCTTTGCCAGAACAGTCAAATTCATAAATGCAGCAAATATTAGTGAGTCCTCTTGTGGGTTCAGAAAAATGGGACTAAAGAGTGAGTTCTAATGAAAAATGAAATCTAATTTTGGGGGTTTTTTTTTGGGGGGGTTGATGAGAATATTTTAAATAGACTTTTGCGATGGTGTCTTAATTCTATGAATACACTTAGAATGAATCAATTGTATGCGTTAGATAGGTACCTATGTGGTCTGTGAATTATGTATCTAGATGAAATAAAAATGAAATAAAACATGCTGAACTGGGGGCCGGGCGGTGGCGCTGGAGGTAAGGTGCCTGCCTTGTCTGCGCTAACCTAGGATGGACCGCGGTTCGATCCCCCGGTTCCCCATATGGTTCCTCGTGCCTGCCAGGAGCGACTTCTGAGCGAATAGCCAGGAGTCACCCCTGAGCGTCACCGGGTGTAGCCCAAAAAACAAAAAACAAACAAACAAACAAAAAAAGCATGCTGAACTATACGAAGTCAAATACAGAACTGATTATTGAAGACAGAATTGACAGAATTGTCAATTGTCAATTTCTGTCAAGAATTGACAGAAAACTTCAGGGAAAGGGAACTTCAGCATCCCAGAAGAATCAATTGAATTTGGAGACACAGGGCTCTGATGAGATAATACAGTGAATAGGGTGTTTGCTTTGCATGTACAGCTGACCGGGGTTCAATCCTTAGCATGCCATATGGTCCTTCAAACCCTAATAGATGTGATCCCTGAGCACAGAGTCAGGAGTAAACCCTGAGCACCAGCAGGTGTGGTTCAAAAATAACAATAGCAACAACAACACATTAAAAGTAAATAAATTAGCAACACAAAGTGGACCATAAAAACATTCAAGGGAAAACAAAGCTAGAAAAAAAAATTCCTACTTTTATGTGAAAGTATTTTCTTAATAGTACAAAATAGGAAGCCATCCCTTAGGAAAAGAGAAAACACATTTATTTTCATTTCTATTGTCTTTCTCTGCTACTTGTTAGGCTTATGTTGGCAGAAAGCAAATAACTAGCCTCCAACCATGAAGTAATAACTAAATCACTGCGCACCAGTCAGAACAGAAAGTTCCTACTACTTCTCATTTGAGTTTCTCTTCCTAAGTGGTTGAAAACATTTCCACCTGGAACTGCAGGAAGCAGCACAGAACAAGTAAACATCGCCTTACCCTAAGCCCCAGAAATGCTCCATCCAGTACTGACATCTCGAATG
>PVKC010012123.1:0-24036 GCA_004027635.1 Crocidura indochinensis
TCCCCCGTGCCTGCCAGGAGCAATTTCTGAGCATGGAGCCAGGGGTAACCCCTGAGCACTGCCGGGTGTGACCCAAAAACCACACACACACACAAAATTATCTTCCTAACTCTCCATTCCCTCCTTGCCTCCTTGTCTGCTCTGGCTAAGCTTACTTTAATACAACCTCCGGAGGTGGTGGGAGATTGAGTGGGACAGTATGGCGGGGCAGGAAGGGGTTGTTTATCTGGTTTCATCCACATGCACATGTCACCAATCTACTTGGTGACATTTATGGTGACTATTGTCACCAATCTATTTCCCCTTAATTTTTCTTATTAAAAACATAATAATTGTAAATATGTGGGAACCAGGCTCAGGAAGATAACTTGTCTAGGATATTACTGACAGAACTGGAACCTTCCAAGAATTCTGTCAGTCTTCCTGGCATATGAATGTATCTAGAATGCTTTCAAAGACTTCGGATGAACAATGCTATGAGCCAAGAGATAAGGTGGTTCAGGGGGTGCAAGGTGGCAGAGAGGAGCAGCATTCCAGGCAGAGGGCACCACAGCAATAACATTCAGGGGCTATCATCATGGGAAAACTGCATGTTCTAATAGTGGTTAGATACCTGGGGTTGTGATTTTACCCCTATCCTCCAAAGGTGCTCCCACCAACCCTCCTCCTTCTCTCCACTGTTCGGCATCATATCAATGGCTTTTCATCTCTTGCTTCTGTTTCTGTCATGTTTGATAACTACAAAGGCTGCCTCTGGGGATGTGGATGGGGCACTATAGGCATAGGCTCAGAGCCAGGGAGAGCTGAGGAGTGAAACTGTAAGTGTGTGGAGGAAGGCAAGCCAAGCCTTCCCAGTTGTCTCCAGAGACCCTTAGCTTCCTGCCAAGAGGCCTGATCTCCCCACTCCCCACCCCCGGTGCTCAGTCCCCAAGCTCCCCAGAACCCTCGAGAGAGGTATCATTCTGTCTATTCAAAGCCCGCCTGGGTTCCTTCCACTGAAAAAGCAACTTCTATTTTTAGATTGCATTGTAAAGGACGCCCTGGGATTTAGTCCAGGGATCCATGGAGAAGGAAAGCTGAAGTTTCCGGGGGCTGGATCAGCCTCATAACATAAAACGGCAGCAGTCTTGGCATCCACAGATGATGAGTCAACTGGTCCCCATTTAATGATCTGCTCTGTGGCTTGAGATTCAGGGCCAGGCTCTCACCCAGTGGTCAGGATTGGCCTCCTGTCACTCTATTACCTCCATCCTCCATAAAGTTTTAGGAACTGTCAACTTCAAAACCAAATCTGGGTATATCACCCTTCCACCTAAAACTCCCCCATATCTCCTTTTCTCTCCCTATGCAAGCAAGAACTATGGTTGGGAATGGGTAAGAGCTGAAAAGCTGGGATTTGAGCCGTTGGCTGTGTGGGCGCTGAGTGCATGAGCAGAGTCCACTGAGAAGACGTGGGTGTACGGCATTGGCAGGTCCGAGCATGTCAGGCGGCTTGGTCAGGGTCAGTGAGAATGTCTGGGTTTCCTGCCAAGCTCTGGCAACACTCTTTGAACAGGAGAGCAATATGATGATCATGTTGTAAGAAAAAATTATTCTACAGTAGATGATTCAGTTAGGAAATAGTACAGAGGCAGGAAGATCACTTATCAATTCAACAAGCAATTTTTGGAGCACTTACTGTATGTTGGATCCCAAGGAAACAGAGGCAAACTAAGAAGTTATGGATCCTGAAAATTTTTAATTTTGTTTTGGTGCCCACATCCAGCAATGTTCAGGGTCTATTAATGGCTCTTTTCTCAAGGATTTCTCTTAAAGGGCTCAGAGACCCCCTGCAGTGCCAGGGATCAAACCTAGTACTATCTCCAGCCCCTTAGATTTTCTTTAAAAAGTAGCCTTGAGGGGCCGGGCGGTGGCGCTGAAGGTAAGGTGCCTGCCTTACCGCGCTGAGGACCGCGGTTCGATCCCCCGTGCCCCATATGATCCCCCAGGCCAGCCAGGGGCGACTTCTGAGCGCATAGCCAGGAGTAACCCCTGAGCGTCACTGGGTGTGGCCCAAAAACAAAAAAAAAACAACAACAACAAAAAAAAAAAAGTAGCCTTGAGTCAAGGAGGAGAGCACTTCTGGAGGATGAAGCTGCAGGAGTGAGGAGAGGAGTGATGAAATTCAATCTAGCCACAAAAGAAGGTAAAAGGACAGAGAGAAGGAAATCCGCCAGGGTCCTGGGATTAGAGAAGAGAACAGTAAAAGAGTGTTTGTGCTTAGGTTCCTTCTGAACACCAACTTCATGGAATACACAGGGGTTATAGATGTGTTCTATATTTTGCCTTCTAACTCAATCATAAGCTCCTAGGTCTTGTTTTGCCTGGGATGATTCACTCTCAGTAAATTGATGTGAGTGAGTGAATGATACCCTTCGAGGAGATGTTTGAATTGATCCCAATTGTGGCTAGACATGGCCAGATGCAGCGATCCCTCTATCACCCCCCCCCCTCGTCCGCTCCCCACTAGTGACAAGGGGCAAAGGGGCAGTAGTGGCTTATGGGCACGGTGCCACCTGGAATCCTTTAAACATGAATTGCGAGTCAAGTGGCCCCTCTCACAGTAAATCGATGGCAGCATATCCTGATCGCTTTCATTATTATTATTTTCTTATGCATGTGTGATCGGGAGATTTATTGTTGAGGCTACAGAGGCAGAATCAATTATTCATGTTATAAATTAGAAAATGATTTATGTCTACAGGAGACGGGGCCTCAGCGAGCTGAGCCCATTACAGATAAGCTTTGCTGAAAGGACCAAGATTTATCTGTAAACTTCACAAATTGCAGCTCACCAATCCAGTCCTGTTCTCTGCCCCTCCCCCGGGCACCCATCCCTCGTCCTGAGCCTTGTTGTGGCTCCCTGAACTCTTGTCTTCCTACTACTGTTTCCCACAACTGCTCTTCTCCTTTCCCATACTCTGCTCTTGACAAATGCCCCATGGCTCATTTGTATCTCTTTTAGGAGGGCAGACATTCTTGAAGCTTCTAAATAAATTTTCTGGACTCGGGAAATAGACTATGCAAAATGGGGAAGAACTGGTGACAGACTGGAGCAGAACCTTGTATTGGAATCATCTACAAACCTGGTGGGAGCAGGAAGGACAAAATCACATTTCTTGTGGAAGCAAGTGACTCCCGCCTCGGGGGAAACCCAATCATTTCCATGGCAGCATTAGGCTTTTGTGCAGAGAACTTGAATGAAAAGCAAAGTGAGGGTGCTGCAACCACTGAGGTTTTAGAGTCTGGTGGGGACTGAATTCTAGCAGTGCTGCCAACAGGGTGACCTCGGGCAAATCACATGACCTCTCTGGACCTCAGTTTCCTCATCTGCAAAAAGGGTTTCCACAATCAACCCTACCTCTTGGGATGGCTAAGAGTAATGAAGATGACAGGTGGGTAGGAAATTGGTATCCAGGTTCCAGAAAGAGCAAAATGCATGCCATTTGGGAAGACAGAAGAGTAGAAACAGAATATATCTTTCTTGCTCTTTTGACGTCACAGACAGGGTGAGCTGGCATCCAGAGAAGGAAGAAGTAGGGCCCAAATACACAGCTCTAGCAGTATCTGGAGAGCATCAAGAGAGGGCTCAACCCTTAGTGAGAGAAGGAAGATCTCGATCCTTTCTAACCTCCCTCTATCCCTTCTCACCTCTCTCTGAGCTCTCTTACCTTCATCTATGAATAGGGGAGGGCCTAGCCCTTTCTCCTGCAGATTGCTTGATCTTTCTCTCAAATAAAAGGAAGCATCAGATGTTCAGAAAGGTGAAAGTGATCTACAGAACTGTCAATGTTCTTGTTGGGTGACAGGACAGAAGATATGTTGTTGGCCAGTGAGAAGGCAACCAGGGCATAGTGTTACTAAGAATCAATCTGGAGGGCAGAGAATTCTCTCCACTTGGGTCTGGAGCCTGCTGGAGTTAAAGGAAAGAAGGCAAAGGAAACCCTATGAGTCAGGAGCTTGGTAATTGGGCTGGGTCGGTATCAGGCACAGTCAGATCCAGAACTGCCTGCACTTTGCCTGCTTTTGATGGTCTAACTCATATTTCTCAATAGAAAATCTGGATTTGTATTTCTCTATGTATTTCTCATACACCCCAATGGGTCCCCAGAATAATCCATGGAGTGAAAATTGCAGAGGTAGGGAGCAAAGGCACAAAACTAATGTTTTAAGCAATAGGATGGGAGCATAAGAAGGAAAGGCTAGAAGGAGGCAACATGTAACAAAAGGACAAGAAACTTTGAATCCAGGAACTCATTTCTGTGGGACAGAGACTTGGTATCAATAACTCAGAACCAAGGGCTAGAACTATTGCACAGTGGGTAGGGTGTTTGATTCCTGGGATCCCATGTGGTCCCTAAACCTGCCAGGAGCAATTTCTGAATGAAAAAACCAGGAGTCACTCCTGAGCACCACCAGGTGTGGACCCCCAAGAAACCCAAAACCTCAGAGCCATCACCTTCCCAGGAACCCCAAGATCCACTGCATCTCCCCTCCAGACCTTTCAAGATGAAGAACAAAGCTATCTGCCCCACCCCAGCTCCCTGAAAACCCCACACTGACTAAAGAGAATCCACAGTGTCTCCTAGCACTGGGCCCTCACTCCCAAAACCTGGTTGCCTTCCCTCCAGAGCTGAGGCCTGAGTGTAATGTTCCTCACCACTGCATGGTCGTTTTGGGGTGTCATGGCCTTTCAGTGCCCCTTATGCTCCCTATATCCCCCATCAGAGTCCACAAACACTTCTCTGGCTCAGACACCAATGTGACACCCCCTAGAGTCAGACCTGGGTGTTCCCTGAGACCTCTGAGTTTTCTGAGCCTTCTCAGCTGTTGACCCAGAGACCTCAGACTATTCCCAGCTCACCTGGAAAACTACCAGTTGACTTGGATTCTGGCCTCTAAGGCCCCAAGAACTGGCATCAATTGTTTCCTTGAACTGTCAGAAGGCCCCTGCACCCCAAATTCTTCATGTCTCCAATCCCTTGGATTCTCTGCTTAAAGACTCAGTCTTCCTATTCCTCTTCAACATTGCTGTAGATTGTAGGAATTTGACAAAGAATTAAAACTGGGGTGGAGTTAAACCTGGCTAAATATGCGGATGAATACTTAGTCCAGGTAAAGAGAAAGGGAGCAGCACTTCAGAATTCAGTTTAGGGGCCAGAGAGATAGGACAGGGTTAAGGCACTTGCCTTTTATGCAGCTTGTGTCAATTTGGTCCTGGCACTACATATGGTCCCCTGAGCACCACCAGGAGTGACTCTTGAGCATGGAATTGAATAGCCTCTGAGCTCTTCCAGGCATGGCCCAAAGACTCAAAATCAATCAATCAATACATAAATAACTCAGAATATAGTCAGTCCTCTCAGGGGCTACAAAGCTTGCTGGGAATAAGGCTTCCTGCCAGCACAGAGATGAGATGGGTCCTGTGAAGATGTAACATGTTAGGGAGCTTGTTGTACCTCTCAGTTATCACCTCTGAATTGTTCTGAAGGAAATCAGGGGGGAGAAGAAGGGAGCCATGGACTCATGACAGGAGCCAACATCTGCCTCTGGGACACTGACCAACTTGGGTTGGGCTGGGAGCATCAGTTCCTGTAGGAGAGGAAAATGCAGGTTGATAAACTAGCTTTGGCAACGCTTGGTTACCTTGTCCTGCCAATAAAGTCACTGAGATTGAAAAATGGAACCGACTCCCTCCCTTGCCCTTGTCCTCTGGTGTTCTATGTGTCTGAGTTTTGTCTTTTTTTGCTGCCAAATTACCTTTTCACCCCTCACTCTTAAAAGCCTGTAGCAAAATGACCTCCCAATGCAGGTCATGTGCTCTGTTGGCTGCATGTAGGGAGCAGGTTATGCTGGGACTAAAGAGGACAAGACTCAAAGTAGAGGGGACAAGGGTCTCCCCCCCACCCAAGAAGGAAAGAGGGACTCATCTATTCTTTCATCCAGAGGGAGAATCTTTAAGACCAAAAGCATCAAACAAGGTATGTAGTAGAACAAGCTCAAAATCAGATTGGCCTGGGATGGAATGTCACATTAAATTAGCCTCCCTGGACCCCAATCAGCTCATTTGGAAAATGGGAAGGAATGATATCTATGCCATCAGCTTTTCCTGGGATGAAACACAGTTATTTGTTTGATGCTATGTCTGATGTTTTTGTTCAATAAGTGGCAGCCCTTATCATTTATCAGTTGAACCCTGTAGCTTCCTCACAGGATAAGGAATTAAAGAAAAACTACCTGGAGGAAAGAAGGTAATGTTGACATTGGGAATGTGATGGCTGGAGAAGTGGGAAAAAGATACTTGGCCCAAGGACTTGGGAGCTTTACCTTAACCTCTGTCATGCCATCAATTAGGGGAATGGACTTAAGAGTTGAGCCCTGGGGCCCGGGAGATAGCATGGATCCCGGTGCCCGTATGGTCCGTCCCCACCACCCCCCCCCCTGCCTGCCAGGAGCAATTTCTGAGCATGGAGCCAGGAGTAACCCCTGAGCACTGCCAGGTGTGACCCAAAAACAAACAAACAAACAAAAAAAAAGAGTTGAGCCCTAACAAGTATCATTCTGCCTGTCCTCAGTGCTGGCAGGACCTGGAAACAGTTTCCTGGAATAGGATCAGAGCCAGAGTTTTTCCTCTTTGAAAGAATCTCTACATCTCCAGGCAGAAAAACAAATAACAACAAAACAACAAGAAAGCAAAACAAAAAACCTAGCCATTGGGCTAGGTTTTATCTGGGGTAGGTTTTATTGGGCTAGGTAATATCTGCTTACTAGATTTTTGTGAAAAAGTAGGGAGGTGCCAGAGAAAAACAGAAGAAAAGAAAAGGACAAGAGAAGGGACAAGAAGACCTGTTGAATGGGAGAGTGAGTGAGCAGTGAGGCAGATTGTTTCACTTGGGACCCTCCCTCCTGTCTCATCACACACACAAACTGCAGAAATCTGCCACTGGGTCACTGTGCAGATCCTGGCCACCCCAAAGTCCTCTCACCCTCAATCCCAGGCTCAGGCAGGCAGGATAGGAGGAAATGGATTATTGCCTCCCTACTCCACTGATCCCTGGAATCTTTGCAGTGGCTGTTCAGTTCCTATCCTTTATTCATAGCCCAAGTGACTTCTTGGTTCATTGTCCCTTGGGCTTCCAAGCCTTCCATGGCTGAAGCTTAGCACCTCCCAACCCTTTCTCAAACTATCTTCTCCCATCATCTGGATGGAGATTCCACTTTAGTTTGGGATAAAACCAGAATATATGCTTCTGAATTCCATGAATGCTTATATATCTGGACTTATCTTCGGTCATCACTCTGTTCTGAACCACCAGAAAATGTAGTTATGTTCTTGGTCTTGAATATTTTCCATTCCCCACATTCTTCTTTCTTTCTTTCTTTCTTTCTTTCTTCTTTCTTTCTTTCTTTCTTTCTTTCTTTCTTTCTTTCTTTCTTTCTTTCTTTCTTTCTTTCTTTCTTTCTTTCTTTCTTCTTTCTTTCTTCTTTCTTTCTTTCTTTCTTTCTTTCTTGCTTCTTCCTTCTTTCTTTCTTTCTTTCTTTCTTTCTTTCTTTCTTTCTTTCTTTCTTTCTTTCTTTCTTTCTTTCTTTCTTTCTTTCTTTCTCATTTTTTTTGGTTTTTAGGCCACACCTGGAGGTGTTCAGGGGTTACTCCTAGCTCTGTGCTCAGAAATCGCTCCTGATAGGCACTGGGGATCATATGGAATGCTGGGATTTGAACCACCATCCATCCTGGACTGGCTGCATGCAAGGCAAATGCCCTATCGCTGTGCTATCTCTCTGAAACCTTTCACCTCTGCATCCTCAACTCTCTCTTTGCTTTTTTTTGGGGGGGGGGTGCCACACCCAGAGATACTCAGGGATTATTCCTAGCTCTGCACTCAGGAATTACTCCTGGCAGGCTCAGAGGATTATATGAAATACCTGGGATCAAACCTAGGTCAGCTGCATAGAAAGCAAATGTACTGTTACTATACTATTACTTCAGCCTTTGCATCCTCAACTCTTGTGAGGTTTTTTTGGGTTGACCAAACAATGGTGAGTCATTAGTGTTTGGCTAAGTTACTTGGTGCTCAGCTTTCTCAGAAGATGGAAAATTGTAAAGGGCATCACTCCAGGTCCCCAGAACCCTGGGGAGGGAGCAATGACTTGAACATTTAGTCTCTCGCCCTGTGATCCATGCATGTTCATTGCTCACCCATCAACACTACCCATGTGACCACTTTCCCCAGCAGCTCAGGAATAAAAGAGAGTTTAATCCATTTGTATAATTACTACTGGGGATATCATTTATCTTTATTCATTCTTTATAGCTTTTTTGGAGGTAGACGTTTGGGGTACATCCAGCAGTGCTGATGACAACATGTAGTGCCTGGAATTATCCTAGAACTGGTCAATTCTAAGGCCAGCATTTTACCCCTAGATTCTCTCTCTAGCCTTTTCATCCCTTCCTCAATTCACTTTATCTTTGTGGATAGCAAATTTCATATAGCATATCTTTGTAGTTAAAAACCTCATTTTTTGGCTTCTCTACTCCTTCCCTGTTGCCAAGAAGTCAGTTCATTGTGGGGAATGTTTCTGGATGCCTCCCCCTTCTCCATTTCAAAGCTGCCTCAGCTATGATCTACTCCTCAATACCTCATCCCCCAGGATAGCACTTATGGATGCAGAGAGCAGGAAAGGACATCAACATTACAGCCCATACTTCTTGTCCAGAGATGAGGGGACAGAGCACAGGTGGCAGCAAAGTGCCCTGTGTCACAAAAAGAGAGAGGGAACATCCCATGAAGCAGGCCCATGCCTGTCATCTTCAGCTGTGTATTCTTGGCACTGAAGGCATGGTTCTCAAAACACTCAGTATGGCTTGATGACAGAACAGGTTCTGAGTGGGGTCTCTTTACTCTCGCCCAGGGCTCTGTGAGCTCTGCCAGTATTGTGGTCACCTGGCTCATCTCCCAGCCACCAGCTCCTGCCTTGCAAACTAAACTAAGCTTCAGCCAAGACTTCCTTTTGAGACTCTCCTGGTTTTGAACTTAATATGTATCCGTATTCATTGCCTTATAATGAAACATACTTTCCTTCCTTTCTCAAAGCAAAAGGGCATTAATATCTTCCTGAGATTGAATTATATACAATGTCCAAGGTGATAGGAAAAGAGATAGGGCTTTAAACTCCTAAATTATGGAACTCCAAACCATTATTTGGTAGTAGGATTCCTGGCCAGGCAATGATGAATTACTTGAATCAATCTGATACGGATGAAGAGAGGAGGGACTGAGGGGATGCAGGGACAGGCCGGAAAAGGTAGAGGAACTAGAATGGAAAAAACCATAGCTTCAACGCAGAGATCCACAGCCAGGTTGGGACCTGAAGTCAGTAAGCTCTGGCCAGTAGCTCTTCAAGTAGGGTTATGGAGGTTATATGCTGCGTTCACACAGGGTATCAAATAGTGGTTTCCCAGAGATCAGGGCCTCTACTCAGTGCTTCCATGCCTCAGGGTCTTTCACGCCTCAGGGTCTTTCACGCCTCAGGGTCTTTCATGCCTCAGGGTCTTTCATGCCTCAGGGTCTGGAGCTATCATGAAAAAAGGACTCCAGGCACCTGCTGCTTCTAGTCAAACATCCCACACCAACCCATTTCTGTATTGACCTCCTCAGGCCACCAAAACAATGTGCCATTAACAGGGACTCACAATGTCCTGATTGTCCCAGGCATCTTAGATTCAGGTCTGCTGGCTTTGAAGGTCTCTCTCTTTGGCTTGAAGATGACCATCTTCTCCCATAATCTTCACTGAGTTTTCCCTGTGTTATATCCAGGTCCTAATCCCCTTGCCTATGAGCGCCCATCCATTGGTCTAAAGCCTACTCAGATGAACTCATTTTATCTAGCTTCCTCTTTAAAGGGTCTATCTCAAATATAAGCACATATTGAGGTACCAATCATTTGAACTTCAACCTTTGGATGTAAATTTAGGATGGATAGAATTTAGCCTCTCAGAGTAGAGTCTCAGAAATAGATACAGGATATGGACACAGATAAAGACATAGGCTTAGGGCCTCCCTAGCTTTTCCCTGGCATGTCCTGATCCAAAAATAATTATCATCTGATGGCTGTCCATGTACTGGAGGTTTCCAATAAAGAAGCTTTTAGAGAGCACTGATTCTGATGCTATGATCATAGGGCAGGTCCTAAACTTGCAAGTGTCTTGAACACTATCCTAGAGAAGACCAACTCAGCTTAGTCAGGAATATATAAAAATCCATCTGGGGAAAACTAGAGTGTGAGATTTAGCTTGTTTTCCCACTGGCACATGAGCAGTAGGCCTTAAAGAATAAAGAATTTTCAAGGATCAGGGTTGGGAGACAGATACAGAGTTTATGCATGAGTACCAAGATGGTAGAAATAGAATAGTCAGCAGAGCTGACGACCCTGACATAGAATCCAGGTGGCAGACTAATTGTGCAAATAATGCCAGTGAATGACTTTGCTGAGTTATCTAGTCCACCCTGTAATTTTGTAGCCCTGCCCACTGTGACTCCGGCCCCAGCCATGTAATTTATTTTCACCAATAAAATGCTAGCACATATGCTTGCAAGCAGAAACTTGAAAAGTCCTACTTCTTGAGAAATTGGATGAATTGGTCATGCACCTTTGTTTTGCCATGAGCATAACATGCTGGACCCTTGGCAGAGAACTAAGTTACCCCATTCATCCTAGTAATCGAAGCCAACTAATCACAGCTACCCAAGATCAACCAAGAGCAACCCAACCAACCACACTAGGTAAAACTTCTCAGGCAAGTCAAACCTCAATTACTGATCCATAGCTAATTAGATAAATTCAGTCTTTTAAACCTCTGGATATCTTGGTGTTCTGTTAGAGAACTTTATTGTGTCAATAGGAAAACTGATTTAAGAGACAAAGCAAGATAGACTAAATCCAAATATCAGACAATAGTCACGATCTAGAGACCCTCGGATCTATGAAGGCTGAGACTTTGAGCCCCTCAAAAGACTACAGACCAGAGCAGCAGCAAGATCTGAATCTTATCTCAAAGGCACCTTCCCCCCTCCTTTGAATCTCTGATCCTTCCAAGTCTTGCTCTTTATCCTGCCTTCAAGCCAAGGTTATTTGTTCATTTTCTTCATTTTCATACTTGATTTCATATGTCTTTGTTCATCTATCTCTGTCTCTCCTCTTTGTTTATCTTTTCCTGTCTCTCCTCAGCGTGCCAGAAAAACACACCGACTAAGAACCCCGAAACCTGGCTCATATTCTTCTGAGTGACCTTGGGCAGCTCATTCCCCATCGATGGTGCTCAAGTTCATTGTCTTGTCTGCAAGTTCATTGTCAAGGCTGGGGCCAGCGGACATCTAGGGTCTTTCCTGATTTGATATTCCATGGTCCCTAGTTAGAGCTAATCCTCAGGCTTAGTTTCTTACAGTTACTTTCCTTTACCTTTTTCCACCCTCAAGTTGTTACCTTGCTTCCTAGTCTGTATAGGCAGTTTGTTCCAACTACTGAGGACTAAGCCATTAAAAACCAATGTATTTCTGGTGTCATCTATTATCAACTTCTCTTCATCATCTATTTGGAAGAAACATTCTCCCTTATCTTCTTCTTGTACCTAGTGTATTTTAAAGAATGTTTTTCTATTTCCTTTTATGTGTTTTGCAGGTTGCCTCTCGTTTCATTTTTTGATTTTTCTCTCCTCACACCTATAAATTCTGGCTATTTCTTTGTTCTCTTCTTGGGTAATCGGGCCAAGCTTCCTGTTTTTGCCTTTCCAACTGGCAGCTCTGTTCTCTCTGCAGCTTTTTGTCTGACCAATGAGGTTTCTCCTCATCACTTACCAATCTTGCTCATGTTGGAGTTTTTCACAGGCCTTTAATTAATCCTGGATGCTGGCGAGCTGGTTGATAGTCACAACCCTGCAATGGAACTAACTCAATGACCTTGGGCCTCACTGAGTACCTACCTCAGAGCCTCAGTTTTCTCACTTGCAAATTTAGGAAGGATCATCTGACCTTACTTCTTGCAGAATTGGTTCTGAGACTCTAGGGAAACAATGAGTAGACAACTCAGGAAAGATGCAGAAAATGACAGGGATCATACTTTTGGGGGGAGAGGTTAGCTCTGCCTTATAGAGGAACTCTGGGTAAAATCAGGAAGAAGACCTGCTTTTTGTTTTAAAGATGCACAGAGCAGGGCTGTTAACATTTCCTGTGCCTTCCTTCCCATCGCTTTCCCACTTTCAGAAGGTGAAACCCTGGCCTAACTCAATCTATGCCTAGTTTTCCTAGTCTCAGAGCTAATTACCTACCTTTTCAATTAGGTTTTTGAATGCATTATAGGAGAAATTATTAATCCACTAAACTATCTCTGGTTCCCCTTACTATCAGATGGTGTTTTCTTTGGGGGGCTACATGACAAAGAGACACAGAAGGAAGGAGGCTGTGGCGGTGGTTGTTCCCCACAACCACCTTTGTTTCAAGAAAGCTCAGTGCAGACCAAAATCCGTTCATCTGTTGGTGGGGTTATGGGGTAATCATGAAACTTTAGAAATGCTTTGGTGGGCCAGAGTGTTAGCACAGCAAGTAGGGTGTTTCCCTTGCATGCAGCTGACCCAGGACAGACCCAGGTTCCATCTCTGGCATCCTTTATGGTCCCCTGAGCCTGCCAGAAGTAATTTCTGAGTGCAGAGCCAGGAATAATCCTTAAGTGTTGCTGGGTGTGGTTCAACCTCCCCCCACTCCAAAAAAAAAAAAAAAAAAAGAAATCTTTTGGGCTTTGGAGTCAAACACAGAGTTTTGATTCAGTTATGACTGTTAGTTATATAATCTGGGATCCTCTCTAGACTCCTGTTTGATGGGATAATTTAGAAAGAATGTATGCTTAGAGTCTGGTGTATAATGTAAGTACTTAACAGATATTGTTATTATGGAACATGTCCCAGTCTTTCTGAATTCCACATTCTAAGATAAAATTGTCTCTTTTGTGTTTCTTTCCCTATTTTTCTTGGAAGCCCATGTTGATATAAGTAATACTTTCTTGTCATTTCCCTTAAGGTTATCTTAAACTAAAAATTAAAAAGAAAAAGAAAAACTAAAAAGTTCTCTACTTTGTCTGGATGCAGTCTTCACAAAATAAGCTCTCAGTGAATGTTTGTGGAATGAATGAGTCAGTGAACACTGAATTGGAAAGTGCATTCACCTCATTATAGTTCTACCTTCAGCACTATGGAGCTGTCTGCCGCAAACTAGAATCAGAAAGTAGTCAGAATTTAGATCTCAAATATGGATTGTCTGACAAAAGTTTTCTCCTTTTCCTCCTCCTCATCTTTCTCTTTTTTGTCCTTGTCTCCTCCTCCTCTCCTTCTTCTCCTTCTCCTTCTCTTCCTCCTCCTCCTCCTTTCTCTCCTCCTCCTTCTTCTACCTCCTCCTTTTTCTCTTCCTCCATCTTACTCCACCTCCTCTTTCACCTCCTCCTCCTCCTTCTCCTCTTTCTCCTCCTCATCTTCCTTTTTCTTGTTCTTCTTGTTGTTGTTGTTCTCCTCCACCTCCTCTTCCTTCACTTCTTTCTCACCCTCTTCCTTCTCTTCTTTTTTCAAGTGTACTATTTGGTATATTCAATCTGGACATAGTTTTCTTGATTAAAGGAAATTTTTCATATATTTTCCTTATTCATTTACTAGTTTAACAAAATTTTCTGCTAGTCCCTATGCTAGGAAGAGACATATCTTCAGAGAGTCTATAGACTTCACAAAGCAAAAGCGAGCTTAAAACAAAAATTTCCCTCTACACTGTTAGTAACACATGGAGACTAACAAAAAATTATGTAGGGGCTAAAGATATTACTGGAATTAAGGCAAATATCTAACATATGACCACAGTGAAGTCTTCACATTACTAGGTGCAGCCCTGGCACCTCTGCCTAGCACTGATAAGCCCTTGAAGGCTCCTCAAACATGACTGAGGTAACTTGTGTAGTCTGGAACTGCAGGGTCTGAGCAGCACATCTTGAGTTATGACATTGAACTACTGATCCAGTTGACCAAGAATTGCCTGGATGGGTCCTCAGGCCTCCAGAGCACTGTTTTGGAAGAAATCCTAAAATTACAGAATATTAGGGATGGGAAATCTTGGAAGTCATTTGATATCACTCTCAACACTTCACCTCACCTTCTTTAATGCATTTTTCTATTTATAATCACTAAAACCAATGGCCCATGAATTTCCCAAGACCACTTTTCTGCTTTTCTATTTACTTTTCAACAAATTCCATATACCTATGTTCAAGAACTAGAAAACTCTCCTGGGGTTCTGGAGAGCTGCCCAAAGTTTTTTTTTTGTTTGTTTGTTTTTTTTTGTTTTTTTTTTTTTACCACTATCCCTTGCCTCTTGGGAACCCTCTGACACTTCTTAAGCCCATCCCCATCCTCCTTCTCAAACAGATTGCCTGAGCTTTGTGTTCAAGGCCGTGCTACTGATCTTCTTTTTAATTTTATTTTTAGATTATAGTTTAGGAAACATAGTTACAATGGTGTTAATGTTTACAGTATATAGTCATATATATTATATATAATATATTATATTCATATATATTAATATATAAATTACCCACCCCCACCACCAAAGATCTTCCATTACTGTTTCTGCATGATGCCACGGCTCTTTCCCCTTTTTGTGTATTTCTTGCTCTCTTGGTTTTTCAAATTAATCTGGCTGCAGAGCTGGCCCAGAATTTTAATCATCATAACACACCACGGTCACCAGCATCTAGGGCCCCTCTGGGGAAGATGGTTTGCATATCGCCTCTGGAAAGTCAGGGATTCCCTCCTACCAGCAGGTTCTGTTTTTTTTCCCCATCACTTCTGAAGTTAGAATGTTCTTTCCTTCTGTTCTTCTTATAAAACAGAAAAACTCCCTGAGTCTCCTTAGATCATGCACCTCAGGGAGTGTTTTCAAGCCTGAGTCATTTATTTATCTGATCTTCAAAAAAAAAATGGTCAGAACAAAATGGGATTGAAACTAAGAGTTTGACAATTCTTTCAGACTTACCCATTCATATACTTCATTAGTCTCTCACTTACCAACCTAGGATAGTCTTCTTAGACCCCTTTATCAGTTTTATAAGAATCTGATAACCTTTATCTATTGTTGCCCTTCATTTTGGCTTCATTCCCCATAGGAGCAAAGCTGATTGGGGAAGAAGAGTGCCCACCTCTATCCCTTCCGCACCCCATCACCTTCATCCCTGGAAACAGAGGTCAAAGGGGAAGAGTGTCCACCTATGAAATGGTTACTACCTTTCTCAGACTTCAAGCTCCATGAAGGCAGAAACCAAGTGTGCTTTCTTCACACTGTTTACCCAGTACATGTCACATAACATGTATACGATAAATACTTGTTGAAATAAGAAATAAATTAAACTGGAAAGAAAGAGAACTTAGAGAAGCAAGGAGAGGCGAAGTGCTCCCCTGCGTACATGTTTCTGTCTTAGAGCTAATGGAATGGGATGGATGAGAGCAGGGCCAATCCTTAGAGACTTGTCCAAAGGCCCTGGTACCCCCCTTTCCTCACCCAAGATTCAGGGCAACTTCCTGTGATTTCTGATCCAGAGCTGACATCAGTCCTATGGGGCAGACACAATGGGCATCCGACTCTCTCTCCTTATCATTGTCCAATCATCTGTAACTGAGACAGATGGCAGCTGGGGAGTGAGATATGTGAAAAGGGGCAGAGGCAGTGAAAAAAATCTAAGGTAAAGAGAAGGAAAGGCACTGTGTGGGGGCTTTCAGAGTCAAATTCTGAGTTCTCAATTGGTGAGATGGACAAGACTTTCCTTGATGGACAAGACTTTCCTTGATTTTTCAACACAGACTGAGTTCTCTCTTGGGTTCCCATGTAGGGTCCTGGGGATATGGGTTTCTGTTCACTCTCTTGCAACCTCCAAGAAAGGTATTACAAAACAGTTTCATGATAAGGGGGAGTTATTGTTCTTACTGTCTTGCATTGGTAAACAGCCTTTATTGTTTGATCTTCAAACTGTTTTACTGGTCTCAAGTCTCATTTTACTGCCTCTATGCCACCACACAGTGTTCAGTGTTCTTGAATTTAAGGAACTTTGATGAGCAACTTCTTAAATTTATACAGTAGGTGTCCATGAGCAAAATAGCCATAAATTCTTCTGGAAAAGAACCAAGAGAAGGACTTGTTCTACTAGATCAGATATCAAAACATATTTTCAAGATATATGAATGTAAATGATGTGGTGGTGCTGGTTCAGATACAGAAAAAAATGAAATAAACAGAAGCCATAAAGAAGTCCCAAATATTGGGGGCTGGAGAGATAGTATAGATAGGGCATTTACTTACCTTGCACATTGTTGACCTGGGTTTGATCCCTGGCATCCCATGTGATCCTCTGATTGGAATGATTCCTGAGCACAGAGACAGGAATAAGACAGGAATAAGTGTTCACACCCTGAGCACTGCTGGGTGTGCCTCTCCAAAAAAATTTCCAAATGTTTAAAATAATTTTGTATGACAAGATTTTTTGTTCTGATTAACAGGGAAAGAGTAGAAAACTCATTCAAAAGTGTTTGGGCAATTACCTACCCAAACAGAAAAATTAAGTAAAATCCCTATCTCACACAAAATAAAATATATTTAGGTAGGTGATACCTTCCAAATACTCCATATTCTATTGATTATATGTCTTTACACTTTATTTTTAAACATATATTCTTGTTTGTTTTTGGGTCACACTCAGCAGTGCTCAGGGGTTACTCCTGGCTCTACGCTCAGAAATTCTTCCTGACAGGTTTGGGGGACCTTATGGGATGCCAGGAATTGCACCATAGTCCTTCTGCATGCAAGGCAAACGCGCTATCTCCATGCTATCTCTCTGGCCCCTAAACATACATTTTCTAATTTCTTCTACCATTGCTTTACAGAATACTATGTAAGTCCTGCTCTGTTCCTCCCCTCTCTAAATAACTCTCAAAGGCTCAGACTAACTGCTCCTCCACATTAAAGTTTTCCATGTTTTCATCATTGAATTGAAAAACTCTGATTTATAACATTTATGTCATATTTCTATGTATGACCCTTAGAACATAAGTCCCTTTCAGCTGAAATATATGTGAATGATAATGATGGAGATAGAGGTGGTGGTAGTAACAGCAATAAACTGCTTAGCTGAGTTGCCCAGGGAAATAGAAAGATTCATGGTTTGCAAACAAAAGAATCTTCATCAAATTCCCTAATTAGATGGAGTATTAGAACTCCAAATTCAGCACCTTCTCTAAATTTATCTATTACTTCCTGACTTTGAGCACTAAACTTCAGGATCCTTGTCAACCCAAGGTCATCCAAGATTATCAATGACCTATATTCATGAATAATACAATCTCATCAAAACATTGCAAGTTACTCTTTTCCAGTCAATAGTTTAAGAAGCATTTATTGGGCTTTTTCTATATGCTAGAAGATGTAGAGTTAAATTCATTAGCCAATTCCAAAACTTGCACAGTCGTATTACCAAGTCTAGCTCTGTGAATAAGAATGAATGTACATTTAAAATGAGAAATATGTGTCTCACTCCTGACTGCCACTTTCTATCTGTGCTGGCATGAGTGAATCATTTTGCCACTCTAACCTATGTTTCCTCATTTATAAGATGGAGATATTATAAGTATCTATTTTTTAAAACTGTCATGAGAATCAAATAGCATATAGAAAGCACGTAACACTTAGCATAGTGACAGATGTAGGAAACACTCGGTATGGACTATCAATACTTTTTGTTCTATAACAGCAGTTTTCAATTTGTAAGCAAAAATGCTTAGTGGAGTCTTAAGAATTATTATAATTATTATGAGGTAACTCAAGCCTGTATGACAACTAAGAAAATCACAGAAAGAATAAATAATATCATATGTATGCCTTCCTATGTCTTAAATGAATAGGAATGCGGCTATAAATTGGAAACTGATATAAGAAAGGAACATCATTGTTTGCCTCTGACTTTCTATCTTCCTAACTTCTAAGTCAATGAAAAAAATTAAGCTGGAGACATGAGAAGGATTTTTTTCCCCTTTCCCAAGGAGTCATACTGGAACAGAAGGCAAAGGAATCAAAGTCCATTCTCTGAATAACAGTTTGGAGAGAAAACCCCAAAGTTAGGGTCCAGCTGGAGGCAATGCATGCGTTTCCCATTACTTGTTCTTCCACCTTTAACTGCTTAGAACTGGTGTCCAGGGTTCTTTCAGGTGTCAGTGCTTTACACAGGATGTTATATTACAGACACTCCTTCTGGGTCCCCATATTATCACTACAGAAAAGAAAAATAAACCCTAGAGAAGCAGCAGCCAGGGAAGTCACTGGGGGACAGAAACCCAAGGAAAGGTCAAGGGCCACTTCTTATCAGAATATGAAGGATTTGGGACTATGAAAAGCAGCATTAAGATTGATTTCCCCACAAAGTGCCTTTTTTGTAAAAGCTATCTTTGGATGTTTTCAGGAACTTTTCTTCCTGAATTGGACTTGAATAATTTTAAATGTTGAACTTTCAGTTATTAAAATTCTTCTTAGACTCTGATAATGCAATATTTTCTTTTTTTTGTTTTTGTTTTTGGACCACACCCGTTGACGCTCAGGGGTTACTCCTGGCTATGCGCTCAGAAGTCGCTCCTGGCTTTGGGGGACCATATGGGGAACCGGGGGTTCGAACCGCGGTCCGTCCTAGGCTAGCGCAGGAAAGGCAGGCACCTTACTCCAGCGCCACCGCCTGGCAATATTTTCATTTTTAAAAACAACCACCAACTTCACATCACTTCTCACCCTGCTGTCTCACTAAAACACAGAGGTACAAACAAATGGTGTGGCTGAGTGTGAGATCAAAGGACAAAGGGCAGTTCCAAGAGTTCATGTTCACATACAGACTAGTTATAAAGTTCACATACAGGGATAGTGCTCACTTACACAATACTGTGGGTAGAGAAAGACACAGAGACAGAAATTGGGGAGGTTAGTTGGGGGAGTGTTTCACTTCATTCATTCTCAGAACTGTAACACCAGTATGTTCCTAAAGTTCAGTCAGAAAAAAACTTTTACATGAGGCCAAGGACTGAAAGGCTGGAATTAGAATCCAGGTTTCTTTCTTTTTTTTTTTAACTTGATTTATTGATTGGTTTTGGGGCCACATCCAGTAATGCTCAGGGGTTACTCCTGGCTCTGCACTCAGAAATCTCCTCTGGCAGGCTGGGGTACCCATAGGGGATGCTGGGAATCGAACCTGGGTCCATCCCGATTGACCTCATGCAAGGCAATGCCCTGCTACTGTGCCATCTCTTTGGCCCCAGCATCCAGATTTCTTGACTCATCAATGATTACCTCTGAATCTGCCATATTCTCTTTTCCCACAGTGGCATGATAAAGTCAGAGTCCAAGGGCAGAAGTTGGGAGCGGGGGAGACTTTGTTGCCTCATCTTGGGCCAGGGAAATTTCGATGGGACCGGTGTAAAAACTTCAGGGAGCCACAGAAAGGAGAAAGAAAGAAGAGATAAGACAAACTTTCCTATGGAATGCTGTTAGGAATTCTAAAGAGGACAAGCATTGATTGCTGGCTCCTCTTCCATCACCCCCGCAACACAGGAGGCTCAGGTTTGTTCAATGTTCAATTAACCTAAGCCATGGAAACGTCTTCTCTGGCCTCTGCTAAGGAACATTGCATCCTGAGACAGAGCCCTGAGAACAGAATTAAAGCATCTGCTGGAAGAGTAAGTGGCTCCTGCCTGGCCCAGGGGTGTTTGGGTATCCAGTGTTCTGAGCTTGTTTGAAACGCAGCACAGACTGTTGTGGTCATTGATTGGAATGACTGGATTTACTTACAAAAGGTGGCACTTGAGCAGACACTGCTCTCTGGGACTGTGTGTAACTATGGGATAATCCAAGATATGCTGCGATGCTTATAAAGCCCATAAATTACCTTTTCCACTCAAGTTAATTTACCTTTACAAAAGATACAGTTGAAAGAAGAGAAGTCATAGCCTCTACCACCAAATTTAATTTCCAGAAGAATAGTGGAAATCAGGAGCATTGCCTCTTTTGCCCCTTTTGGGTCTAGATTTCCCCAGAAGATACCCAAAGTTATCATACCTTCATAATCTCATCTTGTATTCTTTGAGTAAACATGGCATGCTCATTCAAATACCTTGGATTTTGGTTGGTGCTTTTTATCTTGTCTCCAAAAATCCATCCAGATCACTCCCACTCAGCAACTTGGACCTTGAGATCCACAAGATTGCTTTTGTTGGCTTTCTAATCCCACATCTCTCTGGATAATAACATAGGTACCATCACTCCTAGTGAGTGACTATTGAGTTTTCCAGATCATCTTCCACTCTTCCTCATGCTTCCTTCTCACATCACCTTTCCCAACCTACATTGTACAATTATCCAGAAAGGAGACACATGTCTTCTATTACTTAAGTAAATTCTTCGGGGCCCGGGAGATAGCATGGAGGTAAGGCGTTTGCCTTTCATGCAAAAGGTCATCGGTTCGAATCCCAGTGCCCCATATGGTCCCCTGTGCCTACCAGGAGCAATTTCTGAGCATGGAGCCAGGAGTAACCCCTGAGCACTGCCGGGTGTGACCCAAAAACCAAAAAAAAAAAATTCTTCAAGCACATTGTTTCTCTGTGGGTGCTACAGAAGTTCTTCTAAGCTAGATACAGTGAAACACCCTACTTTTTGGAAATAGTCTCGTGGGAGAGAAAAAAGCAATAACAAGCAATATTGTTAAGCTCTAGGTGGCAAGTTTTGGCAAAATAAGTAAGTAAAGGTAAAGTAGAGAATGGAGACAAATTTATGACTTCAATATGTTATATAATTTAAAGGTTAAAGAGCTGTCTGGATTCAGGCACAGTATACCCCAGGATCGATACTGATATTCTGAGGAACTAGATCCTCTCCTATCTCTACTCGGCTTTCATCAACTTTTGTTCTCATATAGGCTTTCTCTGCAGTATGTCACCATAGCCCAACCCAAATGCTTCAAACTCACACCTTGTAGATTAATAGATACTAAAAATTTAATACTCTCTTAGTTGCTGTTAAGTTAATCTAATACATGCCTATATTAAGTCCCTTCAAGTTAAGACTTGGTTCAAGCCACATCCCTACTCTTGAACCAACGACAATAGCTATGAGAATACAATGTTCTTATTGCCTAGGCACAGATAACTTGCCAATAAGAATTCCATGGACAATTATTAAACGTGATAGAGATATCCCAATGGCAAATTATGTCTGGAATAAAAGATGCTAACCAAGCAAGAAAAGTTCTCATTCACAACCAAACTATAACCTTGCCTCTGTTCTCACTACAACATTTCAGGCCATCCTCTGGCTACCTTAACACCTGAAATGATGGAGCACTTTTTTTGCATCATTGTGTTAATATGCCTCCAGTTTTTTTAATCAAATATTTGTATTTCATAAAAGACTTGATACTGTATCTCTTACCAAAGATCTATGATAAAAATCAAAATTGCAGAGAAGAATAGAGATATAGGGAATTTGGAGAACAGCCTCTGAGGGTTCTTTCAAAAACCATACACCCTCAGGATCTTTTCATCTGATTACCACAGAACTGACCCTGGCTAAGACCATACTCTAGTACAAAGACCAAAGCAAACAGGTAGGGAGTTTGCCTTGCATCCAGTCAACCCAGGCTTGATCCCCAGCATCTCACGTAATCCCTCAAACCTGCCAAGATTGATCACTGAGTGCAGCACCAGTAGTAAACCCCAAGAACTGCTAAGTGTAGTCCCAAATAAAAACCAAAACTAAAATAAAGGCAATATTCTACTTCTATGTGTTATTATTTTAATGTCATTCTTAAAGGCAAACACAGCTGTTTGTACAATAAAGACAATATTTTCATCATTGAATGTTTGTGTATTTATGTGCATGCCCGAATCTTATTTCAAGCCCAAACAGCCCACCTTGAATTGTTAAAAAGACTCCCTAATCTTCAAGTTTACCACTCTGTCTTCTACCTATCTCCACTCACCCTTGAAAATAATATACCCTATTCTTGCTAGTCTGCTCAGAACAGGTTAAACCCTGCACCATGTTGAAGAACAACCTATAACTTAGCTAACTAAGCCATTTGGCCTATATCAATTGTCCCTACTGCAAGACATTGGCAATGTTCTGCCAAGGAATGACTCAACATTGTCAAGAAATCAGGAATAGCTTATATAAAAAGGAAAAGACATGAGGCATCTACTTACCAGCCAAGAATGATTCACTCAACCTAGAAAATAATGTTCTGATGATAAAAGTCAGCAAGCTAAAGGCACGACACTTCTGAGGCAGTGCTTGACCTCAGGACTGAACTGGGGTGTCCTGACGCTTTCTATATCTAGGGGGTTGGGTGAGTCCAGAGACCCCTTTAATTGGACATCTGCATCCTGGGTGCTTTCCCTGGGTGTTATACTAAATACCCACTTCCCCTCAGGCAGTGCCAATAGTTCCTAAGGTAATTTTAAGATTTGGAGTTCCCAGGATCTAGTTTTGACTCTTCCACTCCTTTGCTCTGTGACCAGCGTAAAGGATAGTTTTTGTCCCCATATTCAAAAAGTGGAGTAATAAGAACTCTCCTTTTGGCTATTATAGTGTAGCATCCATTCACCAAGCTCCAACTCAGCACAGCAGTACCCCAGGGCTGGGCATGAGCCTGGCAGGTGGTCCCTGACACCATAGCACTCTCATCATCAGCCATGAAATAGTGTGTCTGAACAATTTATGGTAGGAAGTGGTTATTATTAGTGATGAGTGTGAGCTATGAATTCTAAAACCATATTTAAGGGAGGGGTCAAAGAGAGAGGGAGTATGGGGGAAATCCTAAAGGACCTGAAGTAGTGAGTTGAGTTGTTCTCCCTCAGTAGAAAACAAACAATTTGATGATAACCCATTAATAAGTGCTGACTTTTAAGTAGGAAAAGTCCTCAAGGCTTAGTTAGGGCAATCAGAACTTTTTCAGTCGTAAAGTATAGCAGGGGTATCCTGCTATCCTTGTTTTATGCAAGAGGGAGCTAAGAGAGAAACTCAGTGCCTTTTTCAAGGTCACACAGTGACAAGTGAAGTAATTGAGATGAGCATCTGAGCACAGAGCCAACCCCAGCCTGTTTATCCTGGCACCCTCGCACCTTGCACTCCAGCTTCAGGATGAGGATGAGACTATTTCAAGGCTGGCCTTTCCTCTGATATGAATGAAGCTGCTAGAGACATGGAACCCAAAGATGATAATCATTCTAGGAGTCACTCAAATATTTCTGAAGGGTCGGGAACTGATTTGGCTTTAAGATAAAACATTGAAAAATCAAGACAAAATTCCATGCCTCCATGTAACTTATATCTTAGCAGGGATGAGATATAAGAAATACATTACATAAGAAAAAATATCATAGGTGATATGGTGAAAGAGAAAGGAAGACAAGTGAAGCAGCAAAAAGTAAGGGACATGAACTTGGAACTTGAGATTCTGGTGGAGTATCTAGGGCAGACTTTGCAGAGAAGAACAAGGTAGAATAATGCAATGTGAGGGCTGGAATGATAGCACAGCGGTAGGGTGTTTGCCTGCACTCTGTTCATATGGTCCCCTGAGCCTGCCAGGAGCGATTTCTGAGCACAGAGCCAGGAGTAACTCTTGAGAACTGCCAGGTGCAGTCAAGAAAGAGAAAGAAAGAAAAGAAAAGAAAGAAAGAAAGAAAGAGGGGCCCGGGAGATAGCATGGAGGTAAGGCGTTTGCCTTTCATGCAAAAGGTCATCGGCTGGAATCCCGGTGCCCCATATGGTCCCCCATGCCTGACAGGAGCAATTTCTGAGCATGGAGCCAGGAGTAACCCCTGAGCACTGCCGGGTGTGACCCAAAAACCCCCCAAAAGAAAGAAAGAAAGAAAGAAAGAAAGAAAGAAAGAAAGAA
>PVKC010012124.1:7792-24174 GCA_004027635.1 Crocidura indochinensis
TATATATATATATATATATATATATATATATTTTTGTGTGTGTGGTTTTTGGGTCACACCCGGTAGTGCTCAGGGGTTACTCCTGGCTCCATGCTCAGAAATTGCTCCTGGCAGGCACAGGGGACCATATGGGGCACCGGGATTCGAACCGATGACCTTTTGCATGAAAGGCAAATGCCTTACCTCCATGCTATCTCCCGGGCCCCAAAGATTATATTTTTTAAAAAAGGAATATAGAAAATATTTTATGTTGTTGTTTTGTTTTGTTTGGGGGGGAACAGAGAAAATGGGATTCCAAGGATTGAACCCAAGTCAGCCTTACACAAGGAAAGCACCCTATTCTCTCTGCTACTGCTTAGGCCCCCCAAATAGGTAACAACACTTATTGCTCCTTTTAAATGATATAATTTAAATTATCCTAGTTAAGTTTCTTTGATAACTGTCCTGGTATTGTTTATTCTTAACCTTCAGCTTAAACAGTATAAAATATAATCCCAAGAATTTCTGTGGCATGTGATTTTTTTCTAAAACAATTTTTAGACCTCAAAAAATTGTACACTGTCTCTAAAAATGTCTTTTGTTGAGTTCCCGTTTGTCAGAGACTAAATGTATAATGGAAATAAAAAGATAATAAAGAAGTGTGTTCATTTAAGCCTTGCATTACTATATTAAAATTCTAAACTGATTGCAGTTTGCTTAACTTATTATGGAACTAGAGGGCATTTAAAGGTCTTGGTACATTAGTGGTGGTGAAAGAAAAATGCAGTAAAATCGTATCTCAAAACCATAAATGTTAACACTATATTAACCATGCTAAACTATAATAAATGTTTTGTTTTATTTTATTTTATTAATTTTATTGGGGTCACACCCAAAGGATATTACTCCTGCTTCTTCAGTCAGGACTTCCTCCTGACCTGGCTCAGAAAATATGGGTTGCAAGCACCATATACACTGTACTGTGTCTCTCCAGTCTATTTTTAAAAATAAATGTGCTTCTCTCTGGCCCCATACTATGTTTTTTGTTGTTGTTTTTGTGCATATGTTTTTTTTTTTTGTGGTATTTGGGTCACACACGGCAGCACTCAGGGGTTACTCCTGGCTCCACGCTCAGAAATTGCTCCTGGCAGGCACGGGGGACCATATGGAGCACCGGGATTTGAACCGATGACCTTTTGCATGAAAGGCAAACGCCGTACCTCCATGCTATCTCGTTTTTAGATATTCTTCAGGTGACTGATCATTCATATCTATCCCACTTCTCTGACTCATTTCACTCATCATGATATTCTCCATTTCTATCCATGTATAAGCAAATTTCATTACTTCATTTTTCCTAAATAAGGCATAGTATTCCATTATGTAGAAGTAGCATAGTTTCTTCAAACTAAATTTTAAATTAGTTTATGTAGCAAAATAAATATCTCATATATATCATGCTCTCTCATTCTAAGTCAAATCTAGTTATGGTTTTGAGAAAACTAATAAAGGAGTAAATAAGTTTGGTTTGTAGAAATAACCTGACAGCTTATGAAATATTTCTCATAAATCAAGTAATTAAAAATCTCAGTTAATACAGTATATAGTATACATATATAGTATAGTATAGTATACATATATAATATATATATATATTAATACAGTATATAGTATACAGATCTATTTGGTACACTAAAGTTTTATGGAAGATACAAAGATGCTCAATTTTATTAATAATTAATATTATTAACAATATGGATTTTTATAAAATTGATTAGAATCCCTCATTAAAACTTAATATTCTGGGTATTTAAAAAGTTGTGTTTGAAAAATTGCTCTATTTGCACCAATCAGAGGGGAAAAAAACCTTAGTAAAATCATCAGTCTGCAAAGATTAAAAGATAAATTGAAGTGCAAAAAGATTTTTATATTTGGGTAAAAAATGTAAGAGAATAAGGGCTGGAAAGACAGCACAGTGGTAGGGCATTTTGCCTTGCATGAGGCTGACCCAGAACAGACCTGGGTTTGATTCCCCGCATCTCATATGGACCCTTAAGTCTGCCAAAGGCGATTTCTGGTTCTGAGTGCAGAGCCAGAAGTAACCCCTGAGTGCTGCTGGGTGTGGCCAAAAAATAAAGAAACAAACAAAAAGAAATGTTAGGAAATAAAGATAAAGCAATAGTAGAATAACCTCATGTTACATAAATGAGATTTCAAATGTAGAATGGAAGATGTTTGAAAGTATAAATTCTAGAGTGAAAACACCAATTATCAGACTATCACTAATCTGTTCTTTTCCTTTATGATAAATGAAAATTATGATAGTGGTAACTTTATTACAACATGATGAATTTTAAATTATCTAAGAGAGGAAAAATCTTGAGTATAATAGGAATTTAATCAATGCAATCATTTAAAAATGTGGTATTATTCCTTTCATAATAGAACTGGCAGGAATTTGAACTATAAGATTATCAAATCTAGATTTTATTAGAAATATATCTTTCTAAAATACATCAATTTTGTACACTATATTAAAATGATTTTTGTTTTGAATATAATTTTAAGTGTCTACAATGATATTATTGACCAAATTATCAAGCCCTACCTATATTTAGATAAAATTTTCTTTGCTACATTTTTTGTTTGTTTTTGTTTTTGTTTTTGGGCCACACCCAGTGACGCTCAGGGGTTACTTCTGGCTATTCGCTCAGAAGTCACTCCTGGCAGGCACAGGGGGCCATATGGGGAACCGGGGGATAGAACTGCGGTCTGTCCTAGGTTAGCACAGGCACCTTACCTCCCAGCGCCACCGCCCGGCCCCTTCTTTGCTACATTTAATATGAATTTTTCAAGTACCTTTCTGAGAAGGAAAATTTTATACTACGTTTGCTTTTTCTATCATAATCTCTTATGTTGACTTCACCAGGTCTTCCTTGCCCATACCATTCTGCTCTTTCTTTAAACACTAATATTTAACAAGTAATAGCAACTACATTAAGCAATAGAGAGATGATGCACCAAAGCAGGACATTTGCCTTGCATGTGGTTAACTCGGGTTCAATCTCTGGAACCCCATATGTTGTATCCATATCCCTGCAAAGCATGATCTATGAGCACACAGTCTGGAGTAAGCTCTGAACACTGCTCAGTGTGATCCTAAAACAAGCAAAATCTCAACTAGATAAAAATTTGATCCCAAAGGGCTTGCCTTGCTGCTAATTCAATCTTGTGCATGATCCTGAGTTCCTCGAAGAGTATACTTCATGCTTCAAAAAACGCATTATGATTCAAGCAACTGTGCTACATTCTGACCGCTAGCTAAGAAAAGTTGTTTTTCCTTACATCTTCAGGATTTTTCTTGTGTGTGATACATGACAGGTTTGAATGACAGGTCATTCAATTTAAATCATTTGCTACATATTTTATTAACTACTACAAGAAATTATATAATTCTAAGAGACCTTAAATATTTCTGCATAGTTGTCAGGTTGATCTGCTCTAAAAGAATGGCTCTGCAAAACCTGAGTTGAAAACCATAAAAGTCTCAATACTGAAAATCTGTTTTTTGGGGGGCCGGAGCTGTGGCACAGTCGTAGGGCATTTTCCTTTCACGTGACTGGCATAGGACAGACTGCAGTTCGATCCCCCGGTGTCCCATATGGTCCCCCAATTCAGGAGAGATTTCTGAGTGCATAGCCAAGAGTAAACCCTGAAAGGAGTAACCTCTGAGTGCTGCTGGGTGTGGTCCAAGAAAACAAAATTTTTTGCTCTTAATATTTTATTTTATTCTAGTTATTTGTAGTAAATATGTTTGTAGTGAATGTTATTGTTATTTTTCTCTCACACAAGTCTCTTTTTTGAGTTTATGTATATCATATTTTAATAACATAATTTTAGTTTGTTATTGAAAAATAAAACTTTTTATGAATAATAAAATATAGCATATGAGCCAAAAACCTAGAATTATTAAAAAATAGAAAAAGAAAATTATTCTGTTAAATAATTTGTCTAAGTTAAAGAACTCTGCCAAAATCATGAAGCAATAATAGCAAATTTGGGACTGGACTGATAGCACAACAACAAGGCATTTGCCTTGCACACAGCCGACTTGGGATAGAACTGAGTTCGATTCCCAGCTTTCAATTCCCCCCATATGGTCCTCAGAGCCTGTCAGGAGTGACTTTTGAACAGAGAGCCGGAGTAACCCCTGAGCACCACCTGATGTGGCCCCAAAACAAAACAATAACAGCAAAGTTTTCAAGGTCATAGTTGCAAGTAAAATTATTTTAATATTACTGTTATTCTTGAAACGTTATTCTTCACCAAAAAGCCTAGAACATCACTTTGTAATTTAGCAAATGATATTTTAAAATAACGAAATCTTCCAGTAGTTATTGCTTTCAGATTAATAAAGGTACGGTGAATCAACTAACTATGGACTGAATTGTGGCATTACAAATATGTAATTCAAGATGCTAGATATTGGTTGAAAAAAATAGTATTTAGATAAGGTGCTTGGTTTGCAAGATGCCAAACCAGGTTCCTATATGGTTTATCTAAGCTCCCTGAAACCACAGGAGTTATCCCTAAACTCAGAACTAGGTGTAAGTTCTGAGTACTGATGTGTATAACCCAAACAAACATACTAACTAATTCAAAAAGTACACTCATGGTTTAGGCTTTGGTTTGATTTTTGGTTTTGATCTTGGTTTTTCTATCACATACAGCAGGCATAGGACTTACTTCTGGGTCTGTGCTCTAAGAGCTCTCTTTGGGACAGAAGGGCCTTATGTGGTTACTTAGGAGTGAACCGAAATCAGCAAGGTGCAAGGAAAGTGCCTTATCGTATATAATATTTCTCCAGTCCCTTCGGGCATTGTTTATGTGTATACATAACATATTATGTATACATATTAAATAAGCTCAGACATTAAATATAAGTCAAAAGAATCTTTTTCGTAAATATTCTAAAATGAATCAAATATTTTTAAAATATTTGAAAAAAGACTTTTTAAAATAAGATTTATGCATGCCGCATAGACTTCGTAACAGAATCCTTGGCCATTTTCACATTAAGATGAACCTGTGTAAATGTTAGCAATGAAGAAACAGTTTATGATGCTCACATAATTGTGACTCATTTGAGCAACTGCTCTAATGAACATTTTCCACTGCTTTCAGCAGATTAAGAATATTAAAGCTTCATTTCTGCTGAACATCCCTGGAAATTTTCTATTTGTTAGCTCTGCAGGATCTTGCTATAATGTATCCCGGTGAGCACTACATTCTATTTTGCCAGCTAGTAGCAACTAAAAACACCTGGGCAAGGTACTTGTTAAATGACATTTTTCTTTTTCATGTTAAGCATGGCAAATCGACAAATCTGCCTCTTTATTATTTATACATTGCTCAAAGTGTCAAATCAATTGCTTATTAAATAGTTAATAAAGTTCTACATTCACCTTAATTGATCTCAGGAATGACTGGGTTTTTGTTGTCATTTCTTTGCTTCTGTTATTATCTTTGTCTCTACCAAAAAGCTAACCTTTGTACAACTTGCTACAATGAACGCATCATATGCTCTCAAGGACTTTATTCTTTCTGCTGATTTATTCATCAACACAGGGGTCAAAAAGAAACATATTTCTAGATTAAAGTAATAATCATCCTTTTTGTCCTTTTCCAGAAATAATTCTCAGTCCTTTATACACTTAAATCTACAGCATTTCTTGATTTATAAATCTTAGAGTGCCAAACTGACATAAATTTGCAACTACAATCAAGAGAGCCTTGGTAAATATGAATTTCTATATACCATGTCTTTAGAATTGGTTCATTTTAGCTTGTTCTAACACCTTTCCTTGACCGAATCTGACAATAAACAGCATATCCTGTCGTTCTATCTGATCTGTACTAAGTACAGTAAATTTAACTACACCTAAAAATTAAGAACATGTCTTTGTTCTCAGATTTACTATTGACTCCTTGAAGACATGAAAAACCTGTATAAAATATTAAATAAAATGTATGTTTTAAACATTAAGTGTTTGCCACTGCATTATATTCTTTAGTTATTTGTCTTTAGAATTACATTACAGATTTTTAAAAATAAAGTTCAGATGAGAGACGTAAATTGCCCAAGTTCATTTAGTTCATAAGAAATGGAATCAAAATGTAATTCATTGTTGGTTTGACTCAGAAATCAATACTCTTAACATTCTGTTAATCTTCTTTGTGTTGCCTCAAGATATTGTATTACTCTAAAATTACTCTGAATTATTCTGAAAGATCAATACTTTTTAAATATGTATTATATATCAATGAAAACTACCAAAGTATTTTAGGTAACTTTTGGTTTTAGGTTTTCAATAAATTTTAAAAAAATGTATTTAAATTAATTCACACTGGATCCTAATGTTTCATTAGTGAGAAGTACACTTCTATGACAGTGACGAGAAGGTAAAATTTGAGACTGAAGTTCTCTTTATTAGTACACACTGACTAACTTGGAGAGATCAAAAAATTATAAGTGTTGCACAGACATCTTCCAATATCTCAAAGAAACCCTGGAACAGACACAACTGTTAAGACTCAGAGAATATGAGGATAGCTATGAGAAAAACTTCAAACAGAAACAAGTGGACTGAAAAATTTGATAGGTGAGATGACAAACTCAATGGAAGGGCTCACCGGAAGAGCAACAACTACTAGAAAGAGAATCAGTGAGCTGGAAATCAAGCTGCATAATACCTCCAGAAAACAGAAGAAGGATAAAAGAGCCTTAGAATAAATGAACATATTAGGAAAAATATCCTCAAAATAATAAAACTGACTATAGATACTTTGAATAAATTAACAGAAACAATGTACAAATTATTGGGGTCAAAATGAACCAGAAGAGAACCCTATGAAAAAGCAACAAAGACATAACTGCTGAGAGCCATTCAGTCACCTAGTACCAATAGCAAACAGAGAAATCGCAAAAGCAATTAGAGACCAGAATCGTTGCTGGACATAAATGCAAAGGTCCTCAACAAAATATGAACAACTATAACCTAACAATCATATGCCATGACCAATTAGGATTCATCCCAAAGATGCAAGGATGGATTAGCATTTATAAGTCAATAAATATAAAGTACCATATCAATAAAAGAAATATAAAATCATATGACAATAATATTGGATGCAGAGAAAGCATTTGACAGATACAAGAACCCATTTGTGATATATATTCTCAATAACATAGGAATTAAAGGAATGTTTCTCAATATAATTATTCAAAACTGTTTACCACACGTTTCTAGCAAACAATTCCATAGGGAAAAATGCCTTTCCTCTAAAATCTGACACAAAAAAGGGTGCCTATTCTCACTACTTTTATTCAATATAGTTATATAAGTACTTGCAATGACAATTAGGCAAGAAAAAGATATCAAAAGCAACCAGAATGGAAAGAAACCCAATACCCATCAGATAAGGGGCTAATAACTAAGATACCCAAAGATACTGACAGACCTGAATGAAGAATAAAATATGTAACCCCATCAAAAAATGGGGAGAATAAATGAACATACAGTTCCTCAAAAAAGAAATTCAGAAGGTTAAAAGGCACATAAAAAGATGCTTCACGGGGCCGGAGAGATAACATAGAGGTAAGGCATTTCCTTTCATGCAGATGGTCATCAGTTCAAATCCCAGTGTCCCATATGGTCCCCCATGCCTGCCTGGAGCAATTTCTGAGCATGGAGCCAGGAGTAACCCCTGAGCACTGCCGACTGTGACCCAAAAACAACAAACAAAAAAAATAAAGATGCTTCACATCATTAATCATCAGGAAGATGCATATCAAAACATCTCACACCACAGAAACTGACAAAAGTCCCCAAAGAACAATAACAACCAATGCTGGTGTGGATGTAAGGAGAAAGGAACTCTCTATCTCTCTCATTCACTCTTGGTGGAAATGCCATCTAGTCCAGCCATTTTAGAAAACAAGATGGCTGTTCCTCAAAAAAATTGGAATTTGAGCTTACATTGTGATCCAGCATTATCACTCCTTAGGATATATCCTAGGAATATAAAAAGACAAAACAAAAATGCCCTCTGCAATCCAATATTCACTACAGTGCTATTTACTACAGCATTGTTTGGAAACAACTTCAGTGCCCAACAGATGAGTGACTAAAGAAACTGGTACATTTCACAATGCAATACTATGCAACTGTTAGGAAAAATGAAGTCATAAAATCTTCCTATAAATAGACATGAAAACTATCAGGCTGCATGAAATGATAAAAGGGTGAAAGACAGACAAAATAGTCTCATCTGTTGAATTTAAGAAAAATAAGAGACTACAATAATAATACACAAAAATAGTAAAGATATGGGCCATAAGGACAAGACAATGATATGAAGCTTATCATATAGATTGGTGAGTGCAGTTAGAGAAATAACTGAATTAACATGGTAGTCCATGACAATGATAGTGAGAGAGAAATAGAATTCATCTGAAAGACATGCAGGGTATAGTGGAAAAGGAAAATGGTGGATATTGGTGGCAGGAAGTTGCATTGGTGAAGGGTGGTGTACATTTGATGGCTGAAACCTAACTAATAACATGTTTTTAGCCATGGTGTTTAAAGAAATTATTTTTTTAAAGTGCCTGTGGCTGAAGAGATAGTACAATGGGTAAGCCACTTGCAATACATCCAACAGAACCAGTTCTGATATCCAGCATCCCCTATCATCTCTGGAGCCTCTGGAGTGATTTCTGAATACAGAATCAAGAATAAGCCTTTAGCATTATGATATGTGATACAAAACAAAAATAAATTAAAAAACTGCCTACTGTAAAAGCAAACTGGTAAGAGGCAAATGAAGAAAGGTGGGAGGAGTTGGAGGAGAGAAATGGACACTGTCAAAGAAATAATTGCTGAAAATTGTATGCCTAAAACCCAATTATGAATGCCTGAGATGCAATCATGAATACTTTGTAATCTTACAATAACTACATAAAAATAAAATAAAAACTACACTTCCATAACCCCTGACCCAGAGAATAATCATAAGATGTTTTTCTGAAATCATTTCCTCTGAAATCAGGCACAAAACTTGGATGCTCACTGTCACTGCTTTATTTAATATAGTATTATATTCCCTGGCTATAGTAATCAGGCAAAGAAAACAAATCTAAGAAATTCAAATTGTAATAAAAGTCGAATTAGTATCACTATTTGCAGATGACATGATAATATACATTGAAGACTTTACAGGGTCTACAAAAAATCCCCAAAATATTAAATCAAAATATCTAGCTTCAGAGTCAATACAGAAAAATCAGTTTTATTCTTATATGAAAAAAATGAATCAGAAGAGAAAGATATCAAGGAGCCTAGTACCCCAAACCATCAACTATATAGGAATCAATTTAACAAAGACATAGAAGATCTATATGATGAGAACTTTACATTGTTTTAAAGGGAGATAGAAGAATTTGGGAAATGAAATAATGTTCCAGGTTCATAAATTGTAAGAATAAATATCATTAAAATTAATATCCCACCTAAGCTATTATATAGTTTAAGTGCAATTCTCATCCACATTTAGATGCCATTCAAGAACCTAGAAAAGTTAATAATGAAGTTTTTATGGAATCAGAAGAGACCACAAATAGCCAGAGCCATATTTAAAAATAACTAAATATGGGCCTGAAGTGATAGTGCAGCAGTAGGGCATTTGCCTTGCATACAGTTGACCCAGGATGGACCTGGGTTCGATCCCCAGTATCCCATATAGTCCCCTGAGCCAGGAGCAATTTCTGAGTACATACCCAGGAGTAATCCCTGAGCATCACTGGGTGTGACCCCCCCCAAAAAACAAAAACAAACTAAAAAAACACAACTAATTATGAAGATATCTCATTAGCTGATCTGGAAAAAATAGTATATAGTTATTGAGATTAAAATTCCCTGGTACTAGAATAAAGATAGGCTCTCTGATTAAATGGACAGAATCAGATACCCAAAAACAAATCCACACATATATATGGATAGTTAATTATTGATAAAGGAATTGAAAACATGAAATAGAGTAAAGAGAGCATCTTCAATAAATGATGCTTGGAATATTGCATAAATATATATAAGAAGTTAAAACTTGATCCATACCTCACACCTTACACAAATGTCAATTCAGAGTAGATCAAACTTAAATATCTGACCAGAAATTATAAAGTACACTGAGTCCTCTAAGAATTGGACCTTAAGGGTGTCTTCAATGATCTGGCAAAGAGAAAGCAAAGGAAAAAAAAAAACAAAACAAACAAATAGCACTGCATGAAATTAAAGAGCTTCTGCATGGCAAAAAAATCATGTATCCTAAAAGACAGCTAACCAAATGGGAAACTATTCTCACTCAAAACGTCAGATAAGGGATTAATATGCAGGCTACCAAAAGCATTAAAAAAGATTTAAAAATTCATAAATTCTGTCCATAAGTGGTGAGAGGAAATAGACACTTCACAGAAGACAAGTGTATTGCCAATAGACACATAAAAACATGCTCAGTATAATTTCTCATTAGGGAAATACAAATGAAGATAAAAATGAGATATCTCATCTCATTGAGTGGCAGATATCAAAAATATTAGGAACAATCTGTGCTGTTGGAGATGTGGTGAAAAAGGAGGTCTCATTTACTGCTGATGGGAATGTTATCTAGTTCAACCCCTATGAAAAAATAAACAATATTGAGAGTTCTCAATAAACTTAAATTGAGTTGTCATATAACCCAGCAATTTCATCTTGGAGTACTACTTGAAAGGACATATGTAAACCATTATTCATTGCTACAATAAATACAATAGCTAAGATATGGAATCCAACCACAGATGACTAGATTATAAAGATGTAGTAATATACACAATGTAATGCTGTGCATCTGTAAGAAATGATGAAATTATGTAATTTACTGCAACTGTTTGAACTGGAAGTTATCATTTTGAGTGACATTGTACAAAAGAAGAAAGATAAACACAGGACGGTCTCATTTATCTGTGGTATATAAAGTAATTGTATTAGAAACTATAATGTAGTAAAGGAGATGCATAGATCACCCTTGACTCCACATCTTAGGAAGGAAAAGGACAGGGAAGAAAAGAAATCAAAGAGATGGAAGGAGATGAGAAAAAGGAAGTAATTGGGTAATAGGGGTCTGGTCTTCAGTTAACAGTAGGGATGGGGAGGACTAATATAGCTATATATCCCAAGCACAGATTCAACAACACTGAAAGCATATATCTAAGTGATAACTGCCAAATTTTAATGTGCCAACCAAGGTACCATGCAGGGATTGGGGAAAGTTAATTGAGGTATGGGGGTGGAATATGAGAGCGCTGATGATGGGAGTTGACTCTGGTTGTGGGATTGGTGTTAAAATATTACATGCCTGAAAATCAACTACCAATAACTTTGTAGACCATGGTGTTTTAATAAATATTTTAAAACACAAAATATTTTTAAGGGGCCGGAGTGGTGGTGTAAGCCGTAAGGCATCTATCTGCCTTGTGCGCATTAACCAAGGACAGACCACGGTTCGATCCCCTGGCATCCCATATGGTCCCCTAAGCCGGGAGTGATTTCTGAGTGTACAGCCAGGAGTAGTCCTTGAGCAGCAAAAGAATAAAGATAAACACAGGATGATCTCATTTACCTATGGTATATAAAGTAATTGTATTAGAAAGTATAATGCAGTAAAGGGGATGCATAGATCACCCTTGACTGGAGGGTGTGGCCCTCCCCCCCAAAAAAAATAACAACAAAAATTTTAAATGAGTTTCCTTGGGAGTTGGTGGGAATAGAAGGAACTTTGGGCCTTTGATGTAGGACACTACCAACAATGCCTGAAACTATATTATTAACAGATTTCTAAATCTTAGTGCCTACATAAAAATAAAGGGAAAATCATCACTAACTGACACTATTTTAGCAAGCAAAATTAATATCAATAAAAATTTCCCCAATGCCTAAAAGATGAGGTGCATCCTGTAAGAATTTCATGTTTAAGTTCCAAACAATTAACTTTCAATTCCAGTTAGCCCTCCATATTACACCAGAAATAACCGGTAACCCCCATTCAATATTTGTTCTTAAAACTACTTCTGCCTAGAATATGCTTCCCAGTTATTTCTTTAAAAAAGTTCCAAGATTCTCCAAACACCAAATTGAGGTGCAATTTTCTCTGAATTCTTCTGTTGCTCCAAACTTTCTCGATGAATGTTTGTAATAGCAATACCACACTTTCCTATTTCATACTAGTTTTCTTACATAGTTTAGTGAAAAAAAAAAGGTAATGGGAATGGTGGAAGAGAAGAAAACATGAAATATGTGTCTTGATCTTTGGGTCAGTTTTCATTAATTTTCATAATTCCCAATAAATAAATATTATTTTGAATATATAATTGTTCCAGTTAAGAGCCTTCAAATATGTCACATTTGGAAATATTTCTATGATAATTCTCTTTCTCATATAGCATTTTAAATTCTGAAGGTTACTTGGAATAGACCATGCCTAAAATGTGTCATAACAGAAGTATAGAGTTACACATCAGTTATTTTCAATATGTTCTCTTCTAAGCTGAGAGAGGCTGGATCTCTAACTTTAGACCATAAAGCTGTCATGGCCATTCTCATGCACAATTTACAGTGACATGCCCATAGGCATGTCAAGAAGTAAAACATATAAATGTCATAGTCAAATAGTTGGTGGCAATTTATTCTGCTATTTCTCTTGCTATAATTTTATTGAATACATTGCAAGTTCTCCTGTGGTACCTAAAATTAGAAAATGTGACTTGTGTACACTATGAAAGTACTTGCCTGTCATATAGCGATTTGCTGACAAAATAAAATTGTGTCTTTTTTTCTTAAATTTGACAAGAGGTAAAATGGTGCAAACTTTGGTAACTGACTTAGAAAATGAATGCTGTAACCCATCTATACTTATCTTGTGGGGGTGTGGCGGGGGAGAGCATTTCCAGCAGTGCTTTGACACCTGCCCCTGAATTCAAGCGTCAATACTGTTGGTGCTCCGGGAACCATATGCAATGCCGAGGTTCAAACACAGGTCAGCCACATGCAAGGTAACATCCATGCCTACTATGCCATCATGTTGATCTTCATTTACAATTTTTTTTTTGGTTTTTGGGTAACACCTGGCAGCGCTCAGGGGTGACTCCTGGCTCTATGCTCAGAAATCGCCCCTGGCAGGCACAGAGGACCATATGGGATGGCGGGATTCGAACCAATGACCTTCTACATGAAAGGCAAACGCCTTACCTCCATGCTATCTGTCCGGCCCCTCATTTACATATTTTTTTAAAGTAAGGATCGTCCCTCATCAAAAGAAAAAAACGTTTTTAAACTAGTGCAGCAAGCACAAATGTTTGCAGTTGTCTAAAAATTTAAGCTTTTTTACTCAGAATAATGAAGACTCTATAAATATAGCAATATATAATAATTACCAAGTTATTCATTTATATTTTCTATTATTTAAATATTTTATTAAAGGACAAGTGTAAACCCTCCAGTGTTTTTTTTTTATAAATTTGCTGTATTCAAATTAATTTCTAAACTGTAGATACTTAAACCAAAATACATTATTTTTTGATTTGTCCAGTTATTTATTTTAATCATCAAAAAAAATTTTTTTTTTGGTTTTTGGGTCACACCTGGCAGTGCTCAGGGGTTACTCCTGGCTCCATGCTCAGAAATTGCTCCTGGCAGGCACGGGGGACCATATGGGGCACCGGGATTCGAACCGATGACCTTTTGCATGAAAGGCAAACACCTTACCTCCATGCTATATCCCCGGCCCCAATTAACCATCAAAAATTACAAAGAAAACTTTACATAATACTTAGATAATATAGTAAATAAAAAACTAAGGAAAAAGTTTAACAGCTAAAAGCTGCACAACTTAGATTGTACTTGATTCATAGGTACAACATGGACTACATATTTTAATAATTACAAAACAACTCTATCTCAAAAAAAACTTTTTAAAATGAATATAGCTATATGGATATTTTTGAAATCACCATAATAACTTTACTCCTATAAGAAATTGGACAATATATTGTGGCTGGCAAGGTGGCGCTAGAGATAAGGTGTCTGCCTTGCAAGCACTAGCCAAGGAAGGACCACAGTCGATTCCCCGGTGTCCCATATGGTCCCCTCAAGCCAGGGGCAATTTATGAGCGCTTAGCCAGGAGTAACCCCTGAGCATCAAATGGGTGTGGCCCGAAAAACGAAACAAAAACAAAACAAAAAAGAAATTGGTCAATATAAATATAAATTAATAGCTTGAAACAAAGTTACTGGAGAATCCAGTTCATCTTTAAGTTGATATTACATAAAAATATTTAAAAAGTGTAAATATTGTATTGTATCCACAGTGCAGATAAACAAATCCAGATAATAGCACCTACCAATGCTTTAACATCTGAGGAAATAGCTTTCTATTCTGATTATGGAAGATCATGTTTAGAAAAACAAAGTTTCAGATTTTTCATAGTTATTTAACTATCTCTTATATTAAAAAGAGCTTTCGTTATTCGAGTAAGAGCTGCTAATATTCTTGGTGAATGTATTATTTTAAGCATGCAAAATTACTTTGTATCTGATGTCAATAACAAGCCTGCTGATTGTTCTAGAAAGAAATAATCTCTATTTCTACAGCTTTATGTTTGCTTCCTCAAATTAAATATTGAATAAAAATAATGAAACACAGCATCTATCAAGAGGATCCCTATCACTGTAAGAGACACAAAACAGATGGTTTCAAATAATACTTTACTTACATTAGAAATATACATCTGAATAAAATGAGAAAAACCAGTGAAATCTTGACATTAGGAACCAAAGCAATTATAGGTGTTAGGTTTATCAAATCTAGACACCATTGCTTAAAAATACACACTTATTAATGCCAGAATAATAAATTTCACACCAATCTTATTATCCATTTTTCCTGAAATATATGTAGGATATATTTCAGTAAATATATTTTGAGGTATTAATCAAAGAACAAATATGTACATAGCTACCCTAACAATCACTGTATCATCAGTGTCAGGATTAGAGTCAGAAATTAAATGTCTAATTAACACAGTGTTTTTAAGAAGTTGTCAATATTTAATTTGTGATATTTATATTTTGACAAATCACAGGTTTTAAATATTTAGATATGTTTTTCCTAATCTCATAGGTCATACATTTAATTTTTATCCAAATATTTAATAATAGCAATGATATTTTACAAAAATTTTTCTCATGGCTTCACTTGTCATTTGCTATTATCTCATAATTTAATGGAAATATTTTTATTATCTTTCATATAAAAGGGGGTTTATGATTGTCATTTAGATGAGAAAGTTAATAAGAGTTACTCCATTTCACCCTATTATGTTTTAGATCACTTATTTTCTATCTATCACTACTGTATGAATTTTACATCATTCAAATATACAATGTTTCAACCAGTTTTTTTAACAACTGATTACGTACATGATTGTGTTTTGAGTTTCAGTCATGTAAAGAACACCACCCATCACTAATGCAGCATTCCCATCACCAATGTCCCAAATCTCCCTCCTCCCCACCAGTTTTAATCTTCATATTAACCCTATATAAAATGCTATTACTATGATTACTATCATTACTACAACTTGTCTAGTAAGTGAGTTTTCCAGAAAGGGAAACAGTTATGCCTTATATCACACAACTATTATGTGGACACACCGGAATTTTAAATATAGGTTCTGACTACAAAATTATTAACTAATTATTAACCAGTTTTTTCAGTGGTTGATTTTTGCTATCCACATAGCTCTTAGTTTCTTTTTTTTAATAATATATATTTTTATTTTTGTATATTGTTGACAATAATATTTTAAGTACATATTAACATAAAATCAGGGGATTCCCATGTCAAATTGTCCTTCTTCCACCTCCATTCCCATCCTACCACCCATATCCACCTCCCTCTCCCTTGAGGCTGCTAGAATAGGTGGTCTCCTCTGTGCCTAGCTTACAGCTTAGTGGTCTTATACTTGTTTGGACTTGGTACTTCCCTTATTTCCCCCTCTAACTGGGAGGTGGGACTAGATAGTTCTAGTTATGTGATTTTGTTTGAAGAAGAGAAAAGTGATAAACTGGGGAAAAATCAAATATGCCAAAAATGGGCGGAGTCCTTCTAGAGGTGCTCATCATCGGTTTGAGAGACAAAGGGGAAAAGGAAGGTGAAACACCTCAACAATGCAAAAAGAAGTGTCAAATAAAATAACCAGTGAGCACTCCAACAATAAAGATAAGCACCACATAAAATCCATGGTCTTGAGA
>PVKC010012125.1:0-24033 GCA_004027635.1 Crocidura indochinensis
AAATAAATATGTCAGGGTAACAAAAAGGTATAATATACATATAATCATATAATTAAAAGATAAAATTAACCAAAGTAATATGGAAGTATTGATAATTTGAATTTTCCTAAATTAAGATATAAAACCACAAATTTAGTAACCTCAGAGAATTTTATTCTTAAATATGATGCTGCTATTTTTAGATTCAAGAATTGGAATAGTTTTAATAGTGGCTTGATTATGAAGTAAAATAAACTTTTTCTACAATCCAAATTGGGTCGTTATCAGCAAGTGAACTACATCAGAAAAAATTTAGACGTACACTTTTATTTATAAAATGAAATTAATCTATATGGAGATGATTCACTTGATTCATTTAATCCATATAGAGATGATTAAAATGTCACTTAGTTCAGTGTGGCAAAGGAAGGCACAAATTTGTGACTGTAACCAAGAAAGTATGTAACTAATCAAATGTATTTTACTCTGAAATTAAAGTGCAAAATTTGAGATGATATATTAGAAATTAAAATATATGCATAAGAAAAAATGGATTGAATCTTTTGTATTTAAGATATGCTGAAAAATATAACCAATATAATAAATACAAAGGAATATAAGTGCTTTGTAATAGAGAAATTATCAGACTACCACCTAATAAATATGAAATGTCTTTCAAAAATATGTAGGCATACTTATTATATGTAACACTAATGTTTAGCTAAATATAAGAGCAACAAATGATTTTAACAAATCATTCTTGTGACAGGGGAGGTAATTGAAGTGATAAAGTATATACAAGACCCTAAATTTTATCCCTAAAACTTCTGGTTCCAGAGCATCATTAGCTGGGACATTTCAGATCTCTAAGCACCAAGGGACATAGACTATTTAAAAGAAAATAACAAATTAATCATTTTTTACTTTTCATACTATGTTCAGACATCTACTAAGTTATTGGTTTACCACTCAAATATATATTAAAATCATAATGTTCTATTTCACTGGAATATATTAGACTATAGAAAGATATCCTGAGTTCAGATCTTTGAGTTCCTGCTGAAAGGGACAGGACAACTGTAAAAGAAAAAAAGAAACACATCTTTGAGGTATAATGATTCACATTCTAATCAGACATGAGACTACCTCACATCAATAGATTCTTAGTATTCAGATCTCCCACCACATTAGTGCCTGCTAGATAACAAGTTAAAATAGGCTGCTAACTTCCCCTAAAGGAGAAGCAAGATTAAGGTGAAAAATGGTTTCTGAAGGAAATCAGAAATGGAATATGGATATTGAGATAAAATGCCAACCATTTAGCTCTCACACTTAGCACAAAATGATCTAACTTATGAGAATTCAAAGATGATCATGTACAGAAGATATCATAAGACATATCCAGTTAATCTAACTACATCAACTCCATTTTTTAATTTAATGGCTTAGGAGATAAAGAAGATTGTATATTTCCAAGCTTAAATAATATTCACCTTGGACTTTAGAGTTCTATACACCACATGAAACAATCAAACAAAAATTATGAAGCACATAAAAGCAAGAAATAACACACTGTCAGCAAAGCAATCAGAAGAAATAGATTCATAAAGGATGCCATGTTCCAACTATAACACAGATAATTTAAAGTAACTATGGTTACTATATTAATATCTTTATGAGTAATTTTAGCAGGCACATGGAAATTATAAAAGAAAATGAATGGAGATATGAAAGATAATGTTAATAGAAATAATAAAGTATGATATAATAGAAATTAAGAATGATTTAGACAAACTCTTCTGAAAGATGAGATCAAGATCAAGTTGAAAAAAGTTCAAGTTGAAGAGTTAGAATACTATGGGTTATAAATATAGCACAGGCATGGAAATACTAGTCTTGCACAAAACCAACCCCTGTCCAATCCCTTTCAACACAAATGGTCCCTCAAGAAATTCCAGAGTACAGCCTAAACTTAGAGCCAGAAGTATACTCTGATCACTGCTGCTGTGGCTCAGAAACAACAACCAAATAAGAAGTAGAAAAAGAAAGGATGAATTAACAAATTAGAAGATAGTTGAAACCCAACTATCCATTCCAACTGAAATGTAAAAAGAAAATTATTATATCATATGTATATTTCATGTATATTGATGTTGTAGTTAGATATAATGCATAATATTATAATACACAAAACAAACTAAAACAGATTCAAGAGTTATGGAACAATAGTAAGTGGTCTACCATATGTACAATGTAAATCATAAGAAATGATGGAGATGGTGCATGTTAGGAGGAGAGTGATGACACGAAATGATCTCTCTTGTATGTGGCATATAAAGAAACTCCATAAGGGAATAAGAAAGTCCAAAAGACTATAGAAAGGAAGATTAGAAAAACAATTCTTCAGTTGGAAGCTTGCTATTAGATTGGAGGAAAGAAGGGATAAATTAGGGAAGAGGAACACTGAGACATTGGTGAAAGGGAAAGGTGCCCACATTAGAGGCAGACTGGGGACATACAGGAAAGAAGTTTGGAATACTGGTGAATACCAGCACTGATGAAATTATTGATGTTGAAACATTGTGTGACTTAAATAGTAATGAATAACTTTATAACTCTAATTCAATAATTAGAAATAGAAATATTTTTAAATGATGAAGAAAAAATCTATTTGAAGAGATAATCCCTGAGGTTGTCAAAAACAATGAAACTTATTAAACTATATACAAGAAGCTGAATGGAATACAGTACCAAACTACTGAAGATAAATATAAAGAAAAAGTTGAAGTAAATTAAAGTAAAATACACACATTGCATGGACAAGAGCAAAATAAGTTGTGAAATAGACAATTGCTTAGTTTTTGCTTTAAAGCCACACATGCTGTGCTCAGAATACTCCTAACTGATTACTCATGGCAATGCTTGGGAAACCATATGCAGGACTGACAATAGAGACCTGGAATGTCAATTGGAAGGAAAGTACCTGAGTTTGGGCCGCAATGAAACCTATGTATCCAGAATTCAAAATCAAACTAAAATGCCTTTGAAAAAATTTTAGCTCTTTGGAATTAAAATTTTTAATTTCAGAGACAGAAAAATTCAAAGAAATTCTTAAAATATCTGTATGATATAAAATATTAAAGTTCTCTGGTCAGAGGAATATGAAACCAGATAAAAACTTTGGCTGACACAAAGAAAGGAAGGTTTCTAGAAACAACTAAAGATCATATTAGAAAGATATTTGAAGATGCTTTTGCTTGCTATCAAAAAGTAATTATTGAACAATGCAAAGTAGTATGACTCATTTGAAACTTATCATTTTAAAAATATAATTAATTTCACATATGTGAAATGGTGGGTGTGTGTTTCACAATCCTCAATGAGGTAGGGGTATCCCTATGCCCCAAGTCCAGGTAGGACAAGAGATGCAGGTCCAGCAGCAATTCTGATGCAGGAAATAATCCACACACGGTTGAGATGGAAGAGCAAGCCAGAAACCCACCGCAAGCTATTCACCCACAAGCCAGTCACTTCACCACATGGAACGAGGAGCCAAGATGGCAGCTCCTCCAGGTCTCCAAAGCAGCCTTTATTGGGGAGGGGAAAGCCCACCTCAAAAGGAGGAGGAAAAGTCAGATGAGAAGGCTATGGGAAATATCTTTTTAACATGTAAACCAAAGGAACCAATAGAGAGACATCTAACTAGAAGGCAATATGAGGACTAGTTAAAAATGAAGTACAAATTTTCTCAGCTTTTAGACATACAGAGAGTAATCTCATAATATTTTAAGATCAACTATGACTAATTAAAGATGTGTATTCTAAACTGAGTTAAAACATGTTTCATATATGGTAAAGTAATAATTGGCTCTGACTTTGTGTACAATTTAAAATCTCTGTTTATGTTTTTGCTTCACTTTTATTTAAACTCCTAAATTTTTAATTAAAGATAGGACCACACAAAAACATATAATAAATAAATCAAGTCAATGGCCTTTTTTGCATAGCTCTAGGACAACCAGGAAAAAATATTTTAAAAATAAGAAAGCAGGGGTTGTATTGTTAGTACAGCAAGTGCTAACCCTGTTTCTATCCTTACATCCTATATGGTCCCAGAGCCTACCAGGAGTAATTTCTTTGTTCGGAGTCAGGCGTAACCCCTGAGCAATGCAAGATGTAGCCCAAAAAGAGGAGAAAGAGGAAGAAGAGGAGGAGATGAAGAAGAAAAGTAAAAGAAGACTGAATATACAGTTAAGATGTAATGAACTTTTTATTTCTTAATTTTAAAAAGTCATAAAAATATTAGAATAAATGGAAAATTAAAAATATAATGTTTCTAATTATATCAATAATTAAATCTTAAAGAACTGTATTTAGTTATTAAAAATACAGATATTATTAGATTAGATTTTTAATGATTTTTGTATAGACTGCCAATAAATAAAAAACTAATGAAAGTTATACCATGCAAACTCTTAAAAGAAACCAAGAATACACTATAAAATAACAAATAAAATTACTTGGGAACAAGGGTTATTATCAAGGGTAAAGAAGTCATTATATAATGATGAAGTGATCAATTTACCAATAAAACAAGGCGATTCTAAATGTTTATAAATTCAATAACAAATTTCAAAATATATAAAGCCAAAGTGATAGAACTATAGAACCCATAGAAACATCCACAAATACAGTTGAAGACATCAACACCTCCCTTTCATTAATCAATTGAACAAGTTGACAGAAAATCAGTTAGGAAATAGAAGACCTGAACAACTTTATAAAACAACTTAATCTAATTGACATTTTAAAAACATTCCACACCATAACAAGAGAGTAAATTGACATGTATATGGCCAATTGATTTCAACAAAAGTGCAAATGATTTCAAGAAAGTGCAAACTTCTTTCAAAAATGTCTTCCCAGCTACTAGAGCAACTGGGGAAAAAAGATCATCTTAAGAATGGAATCAACATATATCTCATACTAATTACAAAATTTAGCAGCAAATATGTTAAATATACATGTAAAAATTACAAAACTATTTTTAATCCTATTCTTTAATCCTAAAGAATATAAAAGTAAATTCTTAGTAACACTGAGCTGGGACACAAAATGACATTATAGCCTTTATACTAAATAAGACCTACCACCTCTACTGTCAATAAGATTTTATTGGAATCCAGATTCACACATTTATCTACATCTTATATATGACTGCTTTTATACTATAGTAGCAGGTTTACAGGTTCTGATAGAGGCAACAATGATCTCAAAACAGAAATATTTGCTAATTATTTCTTCTGACAATTAATAGCTATAGCCTGAATTAATGCAAAATTATCATAATTTTTAAGTATTAGGACTTTAAAAACTAAGAAGTTTCTATCTTTTAAAGATAGGACACTTACTCTGTGGTATGCTGAAACTAGAGGATGCTCCACATCAGCCTGACATCAATGAAAGAAATGCACAGAATCCAGAATCTTTAAATATAAGAACCTGATACCAACAATAGCCTAAGTGTGAAAAAGTTTCACTGGGCCATGGAGAATGTCTCGGGTTGGACAGACTAGTAGATTAGTATGCCTGGAATCCAGAGTCGGTCTTATGCCAATAAACTTCTGGGGTGAGGCCTTTTTTAAATCAGGCCAAGGATTTTTTTTCGTTTTCCCCATATTTTTCTGAACCTATGCAAACAACGGCGATTGCACTATCACACCTTTACTATATTTTTTTTACTCTTATCCTTTAAGAAAAAATATACAATTTACTGAACTTAAAAACAAATAACTGTAGTAGAATGCCTGTCTCGAATACAGGCAGGGAATGGGAAGGGGGCGGGGGGGAATGCTACAATGGTGAAGGGGGGTGTTCTGTTTGTGACTGTAATCCAACTATGATCATGTTACATAAATAAAAAATACATTAAAAAAGATAGGACACTTACTCTAATAAAATATTTAAGGAAAATAACCTAATAAAAGTCTAAAGTCTAGAATATGTATTAAAAAATCTCAAGTTCACTAATAATAAAAATAATCAGCAAGTTTTAATGCTTGATCATATACCTTATCAAGGAATAAGACACACAAAATAGTCTCACTCATTTATGGATTTAAAAAAAAATAAAAGACACTTGTAATAATACCCAGAGATTAGGACTGGAAGGACCGGCTCACAATATGAAGCTCATAACAAAGAGTTGTGAATGCAATTAAAGAAATAACTACACTAACAACTACCATGACAATGTTAACGAATGAGAGAAGTAGAATGCCTGTCTTGAATACAGGCGGGGGAGGGAGGGAGGTGAAAGATGGGGGGTATTGGTGGTGGGAATGTTGCTCTGGTGAAGGGGGTGTTCTTTTAATGATTGAAACCCAACTACAATCATGTTTGTAATCATGGTGCTTAAATAAAGATATTAAAAAACAAACAAATAAGACAATGAAAATAGGTTCAACATTATCAGTATTTAGAGAAACATTAAAATTAAATTTAATATTCCTATGAATGCCAAGAAAGTTAAAAAATAAATTAAACTCTCAACTTTGTGGTGGGAATAAAAATATAGAAGTATATATGAACACATCTTAGAAGTATTATAAATTAAAATGTAATTTTAATGCAGTAGTCTCACTTTCAGTAATAAGCTTAAATAAAGGAAACATGTTCACACGAAAATCTTTATGTAAATATTAATAGTTGCTTTACTTATAATCATTTCAAGCTAAAATCAACTCAACACAATATGAATACATATAAACATACTAAGGGGTATATATAAACAAACTTTATTGCATCAATACAGTGGACTCATTAATAAAATTGTACAGCTATGTAACACATGTATGAATAATAAAATATATCATACTCAGTGAAAGAAGCCCAATTCAAAATGATACATACTTCTATATGACACATCTGAAAAGGCAAAATCAAATGAACAAAAAACATCTCAGCCACAAGGCCAGAGACTTGGGTGAGGTGAAGATGGCTTATACAAGACATAAGGAAAATTTTTATATCTGATATTTTGCTTGTTTTCATTGAAATGGTAGCTATAAAAGTTTGGGTATTTTTTTTATCAAATCTAAGAATTCCACACTGTAAAAGTATCATTGTTTTTATTTGTAATGTATATTTGTTTTCTTCATGTTATTTTTCATTACCTTACATACAGGAATATTGTTACTTAAAAATGTTGTCAATTTTAATATAATTACTGTAAACATCTATGTGTAGGTATTTTGTTACAGATAAAAGTTTTTACCTCCTGAGTCAGAACAAAGGACAACAGGTAGGGCACTTGCGTGGCTTATGGCTTACCCCAGTTAGATCCCACAGCATCTATTATGGTCCCCAGTACACCATCATACTAAATCCTGAATGCAGAGTCAAGAGTAACCCCTAAGCATAGCCTGGTGTGATCCCCCCAAAATTTCCTTCTTTAAGAAAATACCAAAATTACCAAAAAGTGAAATTTCTGAATCAAATATAAGAGTAAGAAATATATATATATATATATATATTTACAATCTTATGTAAAAAATTTGTATTGCACAGAAAAACTTAACCATTGAAGTTGATGACATTTTTGATACTGTAAGTTACTGTTAAGAGAAACAGCAGAAACACAAGGCCTCGGAAAGGTTTTTCATGTCATGAATTCGAAAAACTAACATTTTAAAAATCATCCCGGGACTGGAGTGATATTAAGGTAGGTATGGTGTTTTCCTTTTTGTGGCCAACCCAGGTTTGATCTTGGATATCTCATATGGTTCCCAGAGCACTGCCAAGAGTAATTCCTAAACTCAAAATCAGGAATAACCCCTGAACATTGACAGGTGTGGCCCTAAAACATAACAAAAAAAAGTAAAGATCATTCTTACCACATTATATATTTTATGGATAGATAACAGAGTACATAGAGATCTTGCATGGCATGTGGTTGATTTCTGAATGTAGAGCCAAATGTAAGGCATGACCTTCACAAACTGTGCCCCAAAAATAAAACAAAAAATAATAAAAATTAAGTGAAGATGTACTATATATCCTGGGAGCAAATATGTACAGTTTAATGTGAAATTTCTGTTCCTACTTAATTATATGCTAGTCATGTAGTTCCTAGTTCCTACCTTTTTGTTGTGCATACTGGAGAATTTCCAACATAAATTCCAAAAGGCAATATTACTAATTATACTCATCAGATCAGGTGCTACTGGGGAGTTCTGAATATTCATTATTAAAGAAATAAATGCCGTAATCATAATATGAAATAACTGCAACTATTAGAATAGACCCGATAAACACAAGAGAATGTTTCTAAATGCTCTATGCAGAAGTGAAATTGTATATAAATGTTAACTATGAAGAAGCATTATATATAGGTTTGTTTTCCTCTCTATATTCCACAAATAAGAAAGATCATGTAAAATGATAACTCTTGGACTCCAGATGACCATATCTGGAGTTACAGAGGAAAACCAAAGAGGAAGGAGTGAGGAGGGGAGAGGACTCAAAAACTGTTGCAGGGATACTAATATATTAGTTAATATGTGGTAAGATATTTTGAATAGGTGTGAAATTGTACCCCTACATATATGTATGCATATATATTCTTATGAATTGTTTCATCGATTAAATTTAAAAATAAAATTCTAAGTAGAAAGATCTGTAATTAAATAAAATTAATTTCCCTAAAAATAAAGTAAAACATAAAGTATATTATACACAGGTAGATATAGAATGATGGCCTTTCTGAAAGATAAGAGAAAATCTTTAGAGGATAAAGATAATAGGGATTAAAACATAAATGCATTTAAAATGAGATGACAGAACTGACTTCAGCACTACTTGAGCATTAACCAGTGTGCTAATTAAATCAAAGCACTAGGAAGTTATAGTGTTTTAAAGAGAATAATTATGATGGGATAAGCAGATGTAATTCTTGGAACATTCTAATATCTGTCTGTTTCTACTTACCATTTTCTCTCTAGTTTTATTTTATTACTAAGATAGGAGAGCTGCTTTTTATTTATTTTCTATAATTTTCCCTTCCTCTTACTTGGTTTTGTATACAATACATGCTTTAGGGCAGATTATTTCCTCACATAATATCTCTCATAATCAGTTTTAAGGGCTTTATTTTCTCATTCTACACATAACCTTATTTGTAAGTTTTGAACCTTTAAAACATGCTCTACTCAAAGCTACAAAAATGTACTTAAAATATTTCATTCCACTTCATCTGCTCCACAACAACATAGGCCTTGGGCACACACATGTTGTTATGTAGAAAAGTGAAATCTTATTTAATGTGTTTGTAACATTTCTGTCAAGACACTGGCCTTGACTGATAAAGTATTAAAGATTTTTTCTTCTTCCAAAATTTCAACCTTACAAAATTGTAAAATTTAATTTACATGTATATTATAAGTTCTTTACTCTTTTATTTTTTATTTATATTTCATCTTCTGGACTCCTAGAAAGATTGCAACCCTATGCTATTGGTTTAATAATAGTAAAGTATGATGGCAGGACACTTAGAAAATGCCACTATATGTGAAACAGAATGTAATGTGATTTTTAAATCTGGAAATCTCTGGTGGTGAGCAGGGTGCGAATAAATATCAAATGTCTTCTCTTTAGCACTAAATGTAAAATGTTCCAAATTATCTTATCCAACTCTAGATGTTAACTTAAATGTAAATGCACATATTGAATGCAATAGTGGAATAGCAAACAGAATTCATAACAGAAAAAGTAATATGATTGGGGGTGCTGTTTTACTCTATTTCTTAATGCCAAGAAATAGCAAATAGTTGGTCTTTAAAAATAAAGTATAGGGTAGTTAGAATGCTAGAAAAGAAAGCTTCTCTATCCATAATCTGAATTGCATATAAATTTCAGTCTTGGAGCATGGGAAATGAGGTAAAATTTCACCTGAGCACCATACTAAAACAGTCAAATGATTAAAATATCTGTTTGTTTAATATTTATTTAATAATTTTCAGTAACATGCCATTTTAGATCATACTTTCAAAACTATTGCTTTTTTGCTTGCTAAGACAACAACTGAGAAAAATATCCATTTAAAACCATAAATTGAGTCCTATTACAACTTCTGGGACCCATTATTATTTAAGTGATAATTGTTAACATATTTTGTCTAAGTCAAAGAAATTTGATGTTTGTAAAATTTATTGAAGTTTTAGCAGATCATTTAAAGTTCCATATGTTTCTATGAAAATTATTCATTTAAATCGGAGTCATATTGGGGCCAGAACAATAGAACAGAGAGTAGAGCATTTGCCCTGAACACAACTGATTCTGCATTCCATATAGTCCTGCAAGCACCACCAGGACTAATTTCGGAGCACAGAGCCAGGAGTAACCCCTGAACACCACTGTGTGTGGCCCAAAAACAAACAAACAAAAAATTCTGAGGCATAAACAATCAGTGAGAAATTTGAGAGTTAGTCTCCCAATTCCCATTCTAAACAAACGAATGTTACTCTCCAAGAACCCATAATTACATAATTTACTGTCCTAAAAGTGCCTTTATTCTCTCAATGACACTAAAGTTGGAATTTGTATTTGGGCTACAGCTGGCAATGCTCAGTACTTAGTCTTAACTCTATGTTCAGGATTCACCACTTGCAAACCTGGAGAACAAGATCAAACCTAGGTTCAGCTACATGCAAGGTAAATACTTAACCTCCAGTTCTATCTCTCCAGTCGCTAGAATAAAATTGTTCTTAATAAAATGTTGGGCATATCAGTATGCATTCCTAAATATATTTTATATGGCTAAATATGCTAAATATTTAAAATAGAAAGAGCAGCCTGAAATTATTAAAAATTATCAATCTTGCACCAGAGCAATATTACAGTGAGTAGAGCTTTTGCCTTGAAACAGACCAAGGTTCAGTACCTGGCAAACCATATGGTCCACTGAGTCCTTCAGAAATGAACCCTGAAACCAGACTCAGGAATAATTCCTGAGCTCCACTGGATGTGGGTCAAAACCCCAATATATTCATACATATAATATAATGTATTATATTATATATACATATAATATACTGTATTATATTATATAAGATATATAATAACATATAATACATTGATAATATGCCACTATATTAATATTAAATATCAATATAATTATATTATATCATATACTAATCACTATATTAATTATCATGATTATTAATTGATAATACTATTAATTTTATTTATTAATGATTAATAATTAATGTATTGACATGATATTAATATCTAAATATGTCATATATTTTGGGGTCAAGGCTCATCTAAGAATTCCTCTTTTAAACTTTTACCTTCTCCCATTCAGTTATTCTAAATATCCCATATTAATGATATGACCCTGTGTTTATCATTCTTGTGAATTATTTCATTTAACATAATCTTCATGTTCCATCCAGGTTGCAGCAAATTGCATGATTGCATACCTATAGCTGTATAATACTCCTTGATTTATATTGTTTTTTTTTATTTTTGGAGTTTTTTTGGGGGTCACGCCCGGCGAAACTCAGCTGTTACACCTGGCTCTGCACTCAGAAAACGCTCCTGACAGACTCAAGGGACTATATGAGATGCTGGAATTCGAACCACCATCTGTCCTGGATCAGCTGCACGCAAGACAAACGCCCTACCGCTGTGCTATCTCTCCAGCCCCTCCATGATATATATTTATATATACAATCTTCATGATCTGTTGTTGAACATTGGAATAAATTTCAAATGGTAGCCATTATACAGAGTGCTGCAAAAAATAATGATATGCATATATCTTTTTGAATGCTTTTAAGTCCTGGGAATAGATAAACAAAAGTGGAATTGAGGGGTCTTAGACAGCTCAATTTAAATTTACTGACAACACTTCATACTGTTTCCATAGAAGTTGAACCAAATAGTATTCCCACCAGCAGTGGATGAGAGTTCTTTTTCATCACATCCCCACAGATTGGAACACAGATTGTTCCCAGTACTTACTTTGTTTTGTTCTGGGGCCACACCCAGCGGCGTTCAGGGGTTACTTCTGGCTCTATACTCAGAAATCGCTCCTGGCAGGATCGGGGACCATAGGGGATTAGGGGATAAATCCAGGTACATGGGTCAGCTGCATGCAAAGCAAACCCGCTACCACTGTGTTATCACTCTAGCCCCAGTTCCCAGTATTTTTGATATGTGCCATTCTCACTTGTGTATGATGGTATCTTATTGTTGTCTTGATTTGGATTTCCCTAATTATAAGGATGCTGAGTATTTTTTCCATGTGCCTCATTTGTTGTTGGTCTATCTCAGAAAGGTGTCTGTCCATTTCTTCCATCCATTTTTGGTGGGGATTTTAGATTTTTTTGTTTATATTTGTAAATATTTTATATATCTTGGATATCAACCCTTCATCTGATGTGTTAAATATAAATATTTTCTCCCACTCAGGTATCTTTTAGTTTCACCCAAGAGTAGGGGGAGAAGAAAAGAAATTGTGTAAGTGAGCAGAAGGAAAAGAAAGAGAAAAAAGCAATGAGGAGCAAGGGCAATCGGATTCAGATCATCAGTGTTTTTAAAGAAAGACAGAGTTACATATCCAAATCACAAAGTAAACTGAAATCATGAGACCAAAACTTTAACAACCAAACTTAAAATAGTACCAGTCAAGATAGCAGGCTGGGAGGTGGTGATTTAGGGGAAGAATCCTGGGAATATTGGTGGAGAGAACTTGACACTGCTGGTGGGATTGGTGCTGGAAACATTGCAAGTCTAAAACTCAACTGTGAATAATTTTGTACATCATGGTTCTTTCATAAAATATTTTTAAGTACAAATCTTGGCCAGAGTGATAGTGCAGTGGATTGGACCTTGCATGTGCCCTAATACCTACACGCTAGATGAGTCCTTGAGTGCCATCAAGACCAGGAGATAGCAAAAGGTCATTGGTTTGAATCCTGGTGCCCTATATGGTTCCCCGTGCCTGCCAGGAGCAATTTCTGAGTGTGGAGCCAGGAGTGGCCCCTGAGCACTGCCGGGTGTGACCCAAAACAAAAACCAAAAAAAAAAAAAAAAAAAAAAAAAAAAAAAAAAAGAAAAAAAAGAAAAGAAAGAAAAAGAGTAATCCTTGAGTGTAGAGCAAGAAGTAAATCCTGAGCAGAGTATGATATGACCAAAAACAAACAAAACATTTGTCAATCTGTTTTATACATTGTTTTCTAAAGCACTGTATGAATAGGTTATATTTTTGTTTGTTTATTTTGTTTTGTTTTTTTTGTTTGGGGGCCACACCCTTTGACTCTCAGGGGTTACTCCTGGCTATGCTCTCAGAAATCACTCCTGACTTGGGGGACCATATGGGACAGCAGGAGATTGAACCTAGCATTTGCAAGGCAGACACTTTACAGCTTACACCACCTCTTCAGCCATGAATAGGCCATATTTTATGTATTTTAAATTTTGTGAGTATCTACATATAAATTGATATATTAAATATAGGCATGTGAATCATTTTATGCAAATGCTGTTATAAAGTATATAAAATAAAAAATTATAGTAGATAATGATGGTAGATAAAACAAAAAAAGCACTCTCAGAAAAATAAAAAAAATATTTTATGGTTTATTTTGTACAACTTTTTGCTAATTGACATTCTTTGCTTTAATATTACAATTGCTCACTGAGATTATTTGGGTCTGAGATTACAGATCATTTTAATTTTCTTCTCCTTAGTACTTAAATTAAATATGAATTAAATTTCTAACTAAGATAAATTAAGGCAGGAGGCAAGCAGAAAGTGAAATATCAGGAGGAAAAGAGAAAAGAAAAAGAAAGAAGAAAGCAAAGTATGCTTTCAAAGCAAATACAGATCCTATTCTGGTAAGCACTGGACAGAACAGACAAAACAGTGGATGTAAATGCAACTCGATTTTTTTCTTTTTGGGTCATACCCTGTGATACTCAGGGGTTTTACTCCTGGCTATGAGCTCAGAAATCGCCCCTGGCTCAGGGCACCATATTGGACTCCAGAGATTGAACCAAGGTAAATCCTGGATTGGTCACATGCACAGCAAATGCCCTACCTCTGTAATATAGCTCCAGCCCCAGTAATTTGATTTTTTTAAGTACCCTGACTGATCTACTATTAGGATAGAACTATTGTCTTCAATTTCCTTGATCCCTTTCCATAATTTCATACCATAGTGATTTCTCACCATGTTATTAATTATAACAGTGCACTTTTTTTTCTTAAAAAAAAAAAAGTTAGTTCCGAATGTCTTTTAAATCTTTTATTCAAATATAAAAAAATCTTTTGTAATTAATTATTTAGACTTGGATCAATAAACTCTAAATGATCGTGAATATTGCAGATTTTAAAATGAAATCATGCTCTCAGACAGTGGAGATAGCTTTGAAGACTGGAAAGCATGCCCCTAAATACCAAAACTGAGCACTGAGTAACCTCAAATACTGCCATGTACGACAAGTGTTCCTTTTAAAAATGAATGTGACTGTCAGAAGACCACTAAAAGTGCTGAACATAGCTTTGCATGTGAAAACCATATGGTCAATACCTAGCATTGCATGGCCTTTTGAAAACCACTGGGAGTGAGGATCCTAGCACTGACATTGGAGTAATCCTTGAGTACATTAGAAGTGGTCCAAAAGAAAAAAAAATAGAAATGTAACAGTATTTGTTAAAAATTGAAAATTACTTTTACATAAAATAATACCTATGCTTCATGGTCTTATTTTCAAATATTATTGATTATTCTCTTCTCCAATTCTAAATAATTTTATATTTTAGATATAATAAAATGATTGCCTTTAATGTGATTTCACATCTTATTTTTCTAGGAATTTAGCCTAAATATATGGCTAATTATACAGCCTTAAAGGAAATTAGGATATTAATTTCAGCATTGTTTATAATATTGAATATTTGATGTAACAAAAATATTCAACAAAAATATTAATTTTAGAAAATGTGCTGTAAAATATTTATCGTGTAACTTAACTAATACACTGCTTACAGTGTAGCTAGACAGATAAATTTGTAACTTATTTTTGCTTGAAAAAAACACAATAATAAATAAATGACATTTTGTCTGCATGAATTATTCAATGTATTTCTATAAAATGGTATATGGCCAAACTATTTGGCATGAAAGACACTGAAATATTTGTAGTGTATCTTCCCAATTAATGATACTCCTTTTATAATGTATATTATACAGTTATTCTATAATAAGCATTATCTCTATAGTAAAAACAAAGCAAATGTGATTAAAACGATAAAATGCCAGGTGGAAATTGCATCATCACGTCTCTGAAATATTCATTTTACTCCACTCATATCTAATATCTCAATTCAAGTTTATCTCATCAAAGAAACTTGCATTGATGTTTTCAGTTGAATTTAATGACACTGTCCATAGCCAATCTCCCTGTATAAATTAGATCTCATATTTAATAACAAACCTAAATGATTTTCTTGAAAGTTTTAATGCTCTATATTCCCATCATTTAAAAACACTCTGGCATTTAGCTTTTTTGGTATAGTGAATTCAAAAAATACAAAGTAATGTAAGTATCTGCAAGCAGTTTGCATGTTTGTTCATAGGTTATCAATATATAACTATACTTGTTTGTAAATAACTCTACAGGGAAAATGCTTTCAGAAACATTGCTATTCAAAATTTATCAGTCATTGTATTTAAGCTCCAGGCATTTTATCATATTCCAAATGGCAGAAGGATATCCTTCTTTGTTACTAGCTGTGATTGCAAGCTAAAATCGGTAAATGTAAAGTTGAAGATGCTCCTGACATGTCGGTTAGTAAGTTTTCAAACATTTGATCAGCACTTTACCTACTGATTTCACATCTTTCTCAGAACTTTGTTCTAAACTTCATCTCAAAAATTATATACATGCAGACATTTTTCCACTTTCTTCTGTTGTGTTGAGTTTTTCTGCATCACATCTTCCAGTACTCTGATTCTCTCCTCAGCTGATGATACCCTGCTGGCGAGGTCATCCATTGAGGTTTTCAGTTGAGCTACCGTGTTTTTCAGATCTGCTTGGAGTTTTCTGATTTCTGTCTTTGTGTTCTGTTCAGATCGATGTATGCTTTCTTTGAGTTCTACAAACATCTTCCATATTGCTATTTTAAGTTCATTGTCCGAGAGGTTAATCGGGTGGTTGGAATTTATTAGATCACCCTAGTTTTCATCTTCATTTTCTGTGCATGGAGTTTGCCTGCGAGTTTTCAACATTGTCACGCTTGTAGTGTGGTTTTTCAGGCAGCTTCAGAATGCAGTTTTTGGGGGGGTACTAGGGAGACCTTCAGGATTCAAAGACACAGGCAGACAGACAGAAAGAGGAGAGGTTTCCCTTGAATTCTCAGCGTGGACAAAGACCTCATGCAGACATTTTTGCCAACTGACTTAATGTAGCCAATGAGAGGCATTGGCAAAATATTAAGAGATGAGATGAAAAAAGAAACAAGAAACAACTTTGTTTTCAGGTACTGCCAATAACGTCATAAGTGCCTAGTTTCTCAGTGACTGGTGTTTTGTTTTTTGGTTTTTGGTTGTTTTTTGTTTTTTGAGGGAGTGTCACACTTGGCAGCACTCGGGTTACTCTTGACTCTACGCTTAGAAATCGCTCCTGGCAGGCTCGGGGGACCATATGGGATGTTGGGATTTGAACCACCGTCCTTCTGCATGCAAGGCAAACGCCCCACCTCCATGCCATCTCTCTGGCCTCAGTGATTGGTGTTTTTATTTTTTTCGTGTGATATGTTTTATTACTATAACTCCATGATTTCTTTTTTAATTAAACAATTTATTTAAACACCGTGATTACAAGCATAATTATAGTTGGGTTTCGGTCATAACAAGAACCTTCAACAGTGGAACCTTTCCATCACCAATGCCCCCATCTCTTCACTCCCCCACCCACTGCCTGCATTCGAAACAGGTCTTCTACATCCCTCACTCTCTGACATGATTATGATAGTTCTCAGTGCAGTTATTTCTCTAACTGCACTCACCACTCTTTGTGGTGAGCTTCGTATCTTGAGCTGATACTTCCGGCCCTCATCTCTGGGAATTATGTCAATGTTTTTAATTTTTCTTAAACTCATAGATGAGTGAGACTATTCTGTGTTTCTCTCTCCCTCTGACTAATTTCACTCAGCATAATAGATTCCATGTACATCCACGTATAGGAAAAAATCATGACTTCATCTCTCCTGACAGCTGGATAATATCCCATTGTGTATATGTACCACAGTTTCTTTAACCATTCATCTATTGAAGGGCATCTTGGTTGTTTCCAGAGTCTGGCTATTGTGAAAAGTACTGCGATAAATATAGGTGTGAGGAGGGGATTTTTGTATTCTATTTTTGTGTTCTTAGGGTATATATCCCTAGGAAGGGTATAACTTGACAAAATAGGAGTACAATTTCCAGTTTTTTTGAGGATTCTCCATATTGTTTTCCATAGGGCTGGACTAGAGGACATTTCCACCAGTAGTAAATGAGAGTTCCTTTCTTTCCACATCCCCACCAGCACTGATTATTCTTGTTCTTTGTGATGTGTGCCAGTCTCTGTGATGTTAAATAGTACCTCACCGTTTTCATTTGCATCTCTCTGTTTTTTGGGCCACATCCAGTGACGCTCAGGGGTTATTCCTGGCTATTCGCTCAGAAGTCGCTCCTGGCAGGCACGGAGGACCATATGGGGAACCAGGGGATCAAACCGCGGTCCGTCCTATGTTAGCGCAGGCAAGGCAGGCACCTTACCTCCAGTGCCACCGCCCGGCCCCCTCATTTGCATCTCTCTGATGATTAGTGATGTAGAGCAGTTTTTCATGTGCCTTTTGGCCATTTATATTTCTTCTTTGAGAAATTGTCTGTTCATTTGTTCTCCCCATTTTTTGACAGGATTAGATTTTTTTTCTTGTTAAGTTCTGTCAGTACCTTGTATTTCTTAGATACTAGTCCATTAACTGATGGGTATTTGGTGAATAGCTTCTCCCATTTTGTGGGTGACTTTTGTATCCTAGGCATTATTTTTTTTTGAGGTGCAGAAGCTTCTCAGCTTAAAATAGTCCCATTTGTGTATGTCTGCTTTTACATTTTTAGAGAGTGCTATTTCTTCCTTGAAGGTGCCTTTAGTTCTTTGTAACAATATAACTGTCTTCATCCTGATGGGAAAGTACAAAAAGTATGTGCCAGGGCTAGAGAAATAGCTCAAATAATTAAGCACCCGGTAAGGATGCAAGAAACTCAAGTTCAACCTCAGGCTCTATATGGTCCCCAGAGCACATCCAAGAGCAACCCCAAGCACAGAATCACAAATAGTACCTAAAGTGCTGGAGCAAATGTACAGAAGCTTTTGAGATGCCAGTTTGACCAACTGCTTGGTGAATGTCTATAAATTTAATCAAAAGGCAATTTGAACCATTATATATTGTCAATAGTAGCCATACATACCCATAAAAATGTGTTACAAGAATAGGTTGTGAGATGCAAGAATGCATTCATACAGCATAGTTAAAGAAATTCGGAACTACTGAAAACAGGTTTAAGTCTCAACTCTATCACCTGGGTGACCTTAGACAAGAAGGTGTTCTTTTCTGAGCCTAACTTTCCTTTTCTGCCACTTTAACAGGATTGACACTATAGCAATGGCATGACATTTTAAATATGAGAAACCTGGAAGGTCCTTTCAAACTATCCTCTTCAACACTCTAGTACCAAAATCCTTCACTGTTCGAATTTTTTCCTTAAGTTCAAACAGTTCTGTGATGGTGATAATATTCAGCTGTGACAGCTTTGGCAGGGTTGTTTCTCATAATTTGATTAAACTTTAAAGGTAAAAGTGGAACATGGTCACACACAGCAGCTTTAGGAATAACCTCAGCTGAATGGTAATCATTGCAGCAGGAGTTTTAAATGGAATTGTGCTCAATTCTGAGACATCTAAGTAATTAAGGAATTCTGCTACCTGAAATAATTCTGCAAAATAAATGTGATTTTATGACCCCTGAGGACCCTTTCAGACTGAAAAATATGGTCAATGGTTAACTCCTTTATAGACATTTAGTTTTTGTAAAATAAGAGACCAGTTTCAAACCACCAAATTTTCTCTAATTCATTTATGAAAAACATTTCTCATATATAAAAAGTATTATTCTAATACAAGTGGATTTAAGAATTGACCTTAGCTTTATGATAAAATATTTTAAAGTAGGTTAGATCATAGGATAAGCACTTAATTTTAAAATTTTATAAGATTTTTATTTGTATATTTATCTATATGCATGCTTTTGTTTTTATTTATATATAAATATATAATTTTAGAATATCACACTTACGTTATGTCTATTTGGTGACAAAACATTATGGTTTGTAGAGAAAACTAATGATTAATAAAGTCGTGAAGACAAAACTGTATACATACTACATAGAATGTAAATCAGGTGTCATATGTATATTGATATGTATTTGAATATATTATATAAGATAGTGTCACTAGTATAGAAATAGTATAAACTTCAGATAAATAAATGAATATTTAGATTTTAGCAAAAAGTTACTATTCAATAAATCCGAATTAAACATTTTTTATTTATAAAACACAAGTTTTAAGTATTAAGTTGATATCATCCCTTTTTGCACTATAATTTTAAGCAGCTATTTCCATTTTTAGTATTTTTTCTATGATGAGTAAATCTTAAATTTGGTCGAAAAAAATTTTTCCTATTACATTTCAGTCCACATTGATGGTGAGAAATGTGCGCTTTAATGCAAATCTTAAATAAAAGTATAAGAGAGAAATAGAGTGAGAGAGAGAGAGAGAGAAGAAAAATATATGCACCAGAGATAAGTGGAGAGGGCATCAGGGTTGCATAGAGGGAAACTTGAGACATTGGAGGCAGGAAATGTGCACTAGTGAAAGTTGTTTTACATTGTATGACTGTAACTCAATCATGAACAACTATCTGTTAAAAAATCTTTATTATGAACAACCTTGTAACCATGGTGTTTAAATAAAAAAAATAAAATAAAAAACATTTCAGTCCATGTTTGTACCTGACTTTTACTTAATATTAAAAGAGAATTAAATTTAATTCAATAATTTATTATTTTAATAATTGTTACACCTGGGGCTGGAGCAGTGGCACAGCGGCAGGGCATTTGCCTTGCGCGTACTAACCTAGGATGAACAACATTTCATTCCCACAGCTTCCCATTTGATCTCCCAGGCCAGGAGTGATTTTTGAGCCCATATCCAGAAGTAACCCCTGAGTGTCACCAGGGGTGGCCCAAAAAACAACAAAAAATTATTATAGTCAATTTTATTTCTACAGAAATGAAATTAATGTACATGCTTCTTAATGTGTAGCAAAATTTGAGGTGTGATTATTGTAACTGTCTAGTAATTTGTAAAGTATTTCAGTTATTTTATTTGTAAAGTATTTTCAGTTCTTTTATTCATCATACAGATTGCTAATGGAGAAATGAGCATGAAAAGAAAGTTGTATAATAAAATTTCCTTAAAGAAGGTCATTACATGTTAAAATGTACCTAAAATATTACTGTGAAAGATATGTGACCCACTTTGGTCAAAATAAAAATCATTATTAAAAAAAAAAAATGTCGGGGCCCGGAGAGATAGCTCAGTTGCGTTTGCTTTGCAAGCAGCCGATCCAGGACCAAAGGTGGTTGGTTCGAATCCCGGTGTCCCATATGGTCCCCCGTGCCTGCCAGGAGCAATTTCTGAGCAGACAGCCAGAAGTAACCCCTGAGCACCGCCGGGTGTGGCCCAAAAACCAAAAAAAAAAAAAAATGTCATTACAAATGAAAAGCAGGAAAGCAGGATTGATGAAACAGTAAATTTATCATAACAATGATGTATTTATTTCCTGGATAATAGAGGTAGTCAAGAAATTAGAATTACTAATTCCATTTTTCTCCATATTTGAAATATTTACCAGCAGTCAAAGTAACAGTAAATAAGTGCTCAGGAACAAATTATTTTAAAATAGTTGTCATGATTTCATTTAATTAAAATATAAAGATTGTAGTAACATGAAAAGTCTTGTACATAATAATTATAGATATTAATAACGGGTACTATTCATTATACTTTGTGGCTTATTATATATTTTGTGAGTATTATATTTGTGAGTAAAAATAAGGATACTGCCAAAGTATCAAATGAGCTCATTCATCATCTGAAACAAACCAAAAAACTCTATGCTATATTGGTTAATAATAAAGTCGGGGCACTGAGTTATAGAACTAAGACTGTGTTGGGAGGTAAGGCTTGAGGAAGTATGGATGAGGTAAAATGCAACATAAAAGACATTGGTAGGGGTCTGGGGAACTTTGTTGGTTGTAAGTTGAGCTAAATATATACACAAAAGCAATAATATCCACACTCATATAAATATATAATCTAACTCATAACAATTTAACATTTTTATTCAGAATTTTTTTCAATGATTGCATAGCATGGAAACTTTTATCGCGATTAATTTAGAACAACAGAACTAAAATCACATTATAAGCTTTTTATAAATATAAACAATATAATTAAATTTTTTTGAATAATTGTCAAGAATTAGATTGCTCTTCAAGCTGTGTTCTCCCTTAAAACAAAGCTCACTTGCTTGTTTCTTTGCCTGCTTATTTTCACTCTGGAGAAGTCTGTGTTGTCTCTCAAATGCGTACTTGTCCTTTTCTCTTCCCTCAAATCTTCCTAAATAAGTGTAAATAAAGATTCCTTGTTGCACCAAAAAAAAAAAAACTATCAATTGTTATCTTCCCACCAAAAAAGTAAATAACTGGTAAAAACAACAATATGAAAGCCAATAGATAAATTAATAATCAGATATAATGAGCATCTTTTCATTTGATATTGATCATCTGCCTATCTTTGTGTCTATTGAGATCCTCTGCTCATTTTGTAAAAAAAGGAGACTTGGGAAATAGTCAGAGCCATTTCCAGTGATAGTCAATCTGGACTTGTGGTTCTGAAGTTTATGGTTCAAGGCAAAAGCCAGTAATAAATGCAGTTTTGCTTGTTGGGCCTTTTTTTTTAAACAAATATTTGTTGTTTTGTTTTTATTGTTGACTTTTATGAGTTCTTGATATACTTTAGGTATATGTGATACCTTAATAAAGGGGTGTGACACAAATATATTTTTTCATTCAAAATAATACATTTTCAATTTTGTTGCAAGTTCGTTTGGCTATACAGAAGTTTTATGCTTAAATCCCACTCATTTATTTTTCTTTTTGTTCCCCTTGTTACTGATTTCTAAGGCTGACATTAAGGAGCAAATTGCTTGTTTCCTTCTGTGTATTTTATGATTTCAGGGCTCACATCCAAGACCACAACCCATTTTGAATTAATTTTTGTGTCTTATTTTAGATAGATTTTAGTTTTATTCATTCATTTACATTAGACTTCAATTTTCCCAACACCATTTATTGAAGAGTTTCTTTACCCATTTGATATTCTTGACTCTGTGTGATGCGATTCATATTTAGTCTCAGTTTTTTCCACTGATCTATATGTCTATTTTGATTTTAATCATGTCTGCTTTAGAATTTTCATTACTTTGTAGTACAGTTTGAAGTTAAGGAGCATTAAGCATTCATTTTTATTGGGGTAGACATGCAGTGCTCAGGCTCTGCATTCAGGATCGCTCCTGGAGGGCTCATGGGATTGTATGGGTGACCAGGATAAAGGCCAGGTCAGCTCATGCAAAGTAAGTTGTACTATCACTCTGGAACTATTATTATTCAGTCTTCTAAAGATAAAAACAATTTTCTTCATTGCATCAAATGAATGAGTAAAATAAGTAAATTTTTCTTTGACCACCAAATTTCTATAATTTTCTATATTCATATTTTATATGAATACATCTTTTATTTAAATCAAATAATTTTAACAGTTTCATTATGCTTGTGTGTGTGAAAAGCATTTAAAGTTACCAGCTTATTAAATCTTTATAAAGATTTAGATGGCTACCAAAATATATGACTTAAAAAAATTAGTCTATAAAATGGTATAAAACTTGACCATTGGGGCCCGGGAGATAGCATAGAGGTAAGGCGTTTGCCTTTCATGCAAAAGGTCATCGGTTCGAATCCCGGTGCCCCATATGGTCCCCCATGCCTGCCAGGAGCAATTTCTGAGCATGGAGCCAGGAGTAACCCCTGAGCCTGCCGGGTGTGACCCAAAAACCAAAACAAACAAACAAAAAAAAAAACTTGACCATTGATTGCCATTCATCTAGCAAGAAAAAAAGATTTGACAACTAACTCAATTTGACACAGAAACCACATTTCGGTCTGATGTATAATTTAATGACAATGAATGTAAATTAATGAAGCCCACAGAATTACAGTTCTGATTATAACTGTATGCAAGATCATTTTGATCAATTGATTAAATAAGCTGTGCTTTCTAGGAATCATCCAGCTCTAGCAGTTATGTTTAGGTTTGATGGAAAGTAGTTAAATCAAATTGAAAATAATTTTAATATTTTTTTCATTTTTAGAAAGTCAAGAAGGCAGGAAGAATGCTAGAGACATTATATGCCCTCAAGGAACTAGATCATCTAAAAGAGCAATATAGTAGTTAGTAACAATACTGATAGTAACAGGGCCCAGAGAGATAGCACAGCAGCGTTTGCCTTGCAAGCAGCCGATCCAGGACCAAAGGCGGTTGGTTGGTTCAAATCCCGGTGTCCCATATGGCCCCCCGTGCCTGCCAGGAGCTATTTCTGAGCAGACAGCCAGGAGTAACCCCTGAGCACCGCCGGGTGTGGCCCAAAAACCATATATATATATTCTATTTTCTCTAGATCATGGCTAAATATCAGAGGAAACTGTTCTAAAGAATTCTCAGGGGGCCGGGCAGTGGCGCTGAAGGTAAGGTGCCTGCCTTGCATTGTGCTAACCTAGGACGGACCTTGGTTCAATCCCCCGGTTCCCCATATGGTCC